>MJUU01033850.1:14559-27179 GCA_002080025.1 Modiolus philippinarum | reverse complement strand
TGGCTGTTCGCCTGTTTGTCAATTTTTAGTAAGATTTTTACAGCTTTTGAATCTTTGCAATGTTTCTTTATAAATTGAATATGTGTACTTCCGTTTTAGTTGCATTCTGAATAAAATCTTTGAACCTTTTAGTGATATTATAATTATCAGCAGGGCAATCATTTCGTGTAATCACTTACTTTCAGTTTTAAATGGATTTATCTTAAAGTTCTAATAAAATAACAATTAAAACTTACATTTCTCGTATTTTTTTATATTTTACACATTTGTTTTACTTGTATAAAGCTGTAATGGTTTTATATTTATATTTTATATATTTATATTAGAATTGTTCAGTATATTTAACAGGTCTCGCCATGATATAGCTGAAATATTGCTGAAGTTGGCGTAAAACATCAATCAATCAATCAATCAGTTTTAAACTGAGAAGTTAGGGAATCTTCTATTTTAGTTGCATTTTCAAATTCATTATTTATATTTTTCCGCTGTTTTAACTCTGAAGATTTGAAACATTATAAGCTATGCATATTTTTCAAATTAATTATCACTTTCTTCAGATAATATAGTTATGAGGTCTGATATTTTGCATTGTTTTTAACAATTAACATGTTCACTACTATTTTGTTCTATTAGAAAATATTTTCTAATTTTTACTAGTAATTTTTGAATAATATGCTAGATACAGAGTACCTATTTTGTTTTAATCAGCTCATTAGCAGTTCCAAAACTTTATTTGCATTTCATGCAGTAATCATCTGGACTTCCTATTGCATATGATCATTTCAACAACTACATCTCTCAATTCAGATAAAAAAAACCCCAATTTGCAGCAAAACATTAACACATATGAAAAAGCTTATAGATAATCCAATAGGCCTTAAAGTAGCCTAAGTGACTAGCATTAGGAAGATACGTTTTAGTGTAATAAAATTTCTTAACTTTAGAAAACTGTAGATATTTTAATTTTTAACTGTGTGAGCTTATATTTTTTTATAGTAGTCTTTTTGAAATACATTTCGACACTAAAACTACAAATATGTACGCCAAGAAGTCAGTTTGTACGTACCAATAGGCTTTCCAATGACCCATTAAAACAGCGTTTTCTTGTGCAAATGCTATGACATGAAGGCTAGAACATATTTTGGGACCATTAAAAAACCTTCACGTACAAGAATTTATTCTCAAAGAATAAGCGGAGATACAATATATCATGTTTAAATTTTAATGAAATAAAAGTATTTATTTACCCGCAACAACTGAAATTAAATAAAACTAACAACGATTCCAAATACTGCCATTTTCTGGATCTAACTATTATTGACTCTGGTAAAATAAAAACTAAAATATATGATAAACGGGATGATTTGATTTCACTATTACTAATTTCCCTTTTCTTGACAGCGACATTCCTCTAGCTCCAGCCTACGGGGTTTATATTCCTCAACTAGTACGATTCGCACAGGTTTGGTTACTCTTAACGACTTTAATGAACGTAATCTTACTATCATAGCCAAACTTGTGCTAAAGGGTTACAGATTTCATAAGTTGTTGAATACATTTAAGAAGTTTTATTATAGATGTGAACATTTGATTTCTAAATATGGCGTTACTCGTAGACAGCATATTACTAAGGGCATTTATAATCCTCGTTTTACGGAAATGTTGTTAAAAATGCCAGACATTTATTAAAAGTCCATAAAAGCTGAGACGTAACTTACATTCTTTATGTAATAGGGTATATCGACAAGATGTTTCTGCTTGCATCCGTTGAATTCGCTTTAAGACTAGTGACCTGAAAATTTAGCACACATACTGGCCACTCACTGATACTGCCGATGTCTACTGACATTTATGATGATTCCTGGCCAAACCCTTCGGGAAGTTTTGAGTCTCCCGTAGTGTTACAGTGTTCTACCAACAGACTAGGCTCCTTGAGCTAGCCGGCAGTTCAGTTTAGCGGCGAGCACCCCTTGACCCATCTTTCAAAATACGTATTGTCTTTTTCTCTCTTTTCAAGATTGTGGTCATTGAGTTAGTAGTCTACCTGTATTTGGTTTTATTCGTTTGTTTTTATGCTATAAGGAAACGGGACAAATGAAGGGGAGGTTTGGGTACCCATAAACCGGTTTAACCCTACCACTGGCCTTTGGTAGTGCCGGTACCAAGTCCGGCTGTCCCGAGTCCCTATTGTTGTCAACGCTTGTCTTTTGTCTTTATACGTGATTTTCCTGTGTAGTTCCCCGGCCGATTATGGCATGCATGCAATTATAATTTTCAGTCATTGTAGGTGTTTCTTGTTATCCATTTTTTACTAATCAATTGTTCATGAAATTTCTCGTATAACTTGATCAGTCTGCAATAAACTAGAAACTGAAATACAAAGCCCATGCTATGACCCTTACACACAGTTGCAATTTTGATGATATCCAGATGTTTGTGTTATTAATATTAGACAGTGTTTGTATCTCCACATGACTATATGACCATTCTGTCAAACATGAAATTTGTTTTGGTGTATCAGTTAACATGGTTAATGTGATAAGGAATGGTCCTGCTGTGAAACATTGATCTGATCTATGTGTCCCGTGTTTTACTAATTTAAGCAATCTGTTATAACTGTAAACTGAAGATTTTGATATGATAAATGATTATTGTATAAACACTGCTTAAATTTTCATTTAAACATCAATTAAACTAACCAACACGCATAATCTATTGAAGTGAAACATTTCATTTCAATTATAATGCATTCATGGATACATCGGCAAACGAATACCGAAGCAAGAAAAGGAAAAGGGAAAATTCTAAAATCATAAGTCCAACATCACGGCAACTCACAGCAACAAGAATTGAGACAGTATGACAAAGACAAATAAACAAAAATGAACAAGAACGCCACAAGACTAAAGCACTAGCAGTGTGAACCTCTATAAAAACTTAGGTATCATCAGGTGCTCCGGAAGGGTAAGCATGATCTGCTCCACGCGTGGCACCTGTCACACTGCCAGTGAAAAGTCCGGTTTTGTCACAGTCGGTGTTCGTCAGTCCGGTAACAAACTCTGGATCTACCCAAAAATATCTGTTCTCATTTGTGAAACAGAAACATTGTAATGGTCTGTCAATTCGTGGTGACGACCGTAAAACTTCTGTAGTGACAATTGCAACAGTGACTGAACATACCCTTGATGTATAAGTTTTTGAGACAGTAATTTCGCTCTGTTGACAAAATCGCTGTACAAACTACAGGCACGGCAATAGCGAATGAGTTGTGAAATGTACACGCCATATGCCGGAGAAGTGGGAATATTACTGCTCAAAAAGGGGAAGTTCATTATTGTAAAGTCGAAATCAGCACCTTTGTCGTAAAGTTTTGTTTTCAGACGTCCAGTGTTGTCAATGTAGAGGTATAGGTCCAGGTATGATGCTGATGATTGTGTATCAGTGGTCTCTTTAATTTCGAGTTCATTTGGGTATATAAGATGAAGGTTGTCTTTAAATTGAGGATTGTTCAATGAAAGAACATCATCTATATACCGGAAACTGAAATTAAAGGATTTGGCTAGCTTATTGTCTTTTTTCTGAACTAGCCCTTGTATGAACCTGGCTTCATACGAATAAAGAAACAAATCTGCTAAATGTGGCGCACAATTAGTCCCCATAGGTATCCCTATTGTCTGCTGGAAAACTTGTCCTCCAAATTCTACAAATATATTATCAATTAAGAATTCCAGCATTGCGATGACATCCTCCTCTGTATAGTTTTTGTGAGAATCAGTGTGATGTTTAATAAAATAGGCCCCATCTTTACCTATCACTAAATATGAATATCTTCTTTCACCCTTTTTAGTACAGAAAGACTGATGTATTAAATCCCGGAGTACTGACTTTAGCTTATCGTGTGGAAGAGTAGTATAGAGAGTAGAAAAATCAAATGTTTTGACACTGTTGCAGAGGTTGAGTTCAGTTGAAGATAGATATTCTAATAAGTCTTTTGAGTTTTTGAGAATCCACATCTGATTCACTCCACTTGTTGAGTATACTTTATCACTATATATCTTGAGGCCATCTTTGACTGCAGTAAGTAATGAATTGAGGAGCTTAGAAAGGGGTTTTGATGTGCATTTGGCAGACCCAGCAATGTATCTCTGTTTGTATGGGCATTTATGTAATTTGGGTACCCAGTAGATACAAGGCAGGTTGTTGTTCTCTTCACTCAAACTGATACCAAAGGAAGACAATACTGATTTGTGATTGTTTAGTATGTCCCCCCTTGGTATGGTGGAGAGTTTGTATGTGGGGTTGCCAATTGAATTGTCAATGCCCATCTCCTTCATTAAGCAGTCAATGTAGTGTCTTTTGCAGATAAATGTGATGTTGTTTTGGGCCTTGTCAGCTGGTACGATGACATAATTGTCATGGAGGAAGGACAATGTTTTTTTCTACCTCGGGATCATCGAATATGCTTTTTGAATTGGGACTCATGGTTGTCTTAAGGCGCCTCATTCGAGCTACAATCAATGACTTTAATGGACCTGATCCAGTCGGACAGTGTTTCAACCTTTTCCTTCTCTCTCTTAGCCCATTATTTGGCGTATATCTCAACTGCGTCCATCAATATTTTAAAGTTATGTTTGCAATTGATGGGTTGAGGTTCACGATATTTTGGACCTTTTGTGAAGAGATCACGTAGTTTCTCATTGCTTACGATGTTGATGGCCCCTGCAGGGGCGTACATAAATGGGGAAGAATCAGGTGGTTTTGATTTGAAGTCATCAATTTGGACTATTTTGGATTATTTTGAATTTCGCATATGAGCAGAACCCTGTTATTTTTTTTTACTTTTAATTCTTTTTATTCCCCACAAGCAACTATTATGGATCTGCAGGACGCACCCATACATTCTATTTTATGTTATATTGGATCTTTAATATGAGATAAGAAATGAAGAGATACTAAGTAAAAGCATATGAGGCGAAATCTCCACAGATACATTGAAAAAAAAGCAATGGAACAACGCTCATATTGTTGTTCTTCATCTTGAAGTCATTCATAATTATACTATTTCACTCGACTATTTTGAATTTACATATGTAGAGCGCTGGACTTATTTGGCTTTCCATTCATTGACTTTGATCCTTTGTCAATTTATATTTCCTTCATGTTTTGGTTAGATCATAACTAATTAGACAGTATATTTTTAATTTTCATATTGTGTATTAAAAGTACTCTTTGCTAACGGATTCTTACAAAATTACATCTAATATGATTCCGCAAAATTTTGCGGTCGTATAATGGTATGGTGCTGTCGTCGTCGTCTGTAGACAATTTTGTTTTTGGTCAATAACTTTAGTTCCAATTGATCAGTCCTTATGAAATTTTTACACACTGTTCTTTGGGAAAAAAGGAAGGCTTGAAATAGTTTTGGTTATTGTGACCCCATCCGTTTTTAAAAAAAGGAACAAAAAGGGTTAAATTGGGTGTTTTCACATATATGGCTGTAGAATCCTTTTTATTTATCGGATTTTGATGTGGTTTCTTCCAGACTGAGTGTGCTGCTTAGGAAATTTCCAATCAGCACTATGTCAACAGATTTCATGTGGCATGTACCGTTCATGAGATAAATAGGACCCAAAAGGGGCTAATTTAAAAAAAAAATAATTTTTTACTTTTTAGTATGTTTTTTTTTAAATGGAATCCTTATGAAAAATTAATTAACTCTCCACCATCAGATTTTTGATACCTTGTTTCTTTTCCAAGCTATGAGGGGCCAAATAGGGCCAAAATTGCAATTAAAAATTTTTATTTTACGTCTGATTTCAATGGATTTTTTTTCCTGAAGATTCCTCTCATTGTAAGTTTTCAGTAGTATGTCAACAGATTTGGCGTAGCACTTACCATTTCCGAGCTATTAAGGGTCAAAGGGGCCAAAATTGCAATTATTAGAAATATGTAAAATCTTTATTTTTCATCAGATATTTATGGGATTTTTTCTTTGGATTCCTCTCACTCTAAGCTTTCAGTAGTATTCCCAACAGTTTTGTTGTAGCTCTTACCTTTTCCGAGCTATAAGGGGTCAGAGGGCCAAAATTATAATTATTAGAAATATGTGATTTTTTATGGCTTTTGATGGGATTTTTTCTTTGGATTCCTCTCATTGTAAGCTTTCAGCAGTATGTCAGCATATTTGGCATGGCTCTTAAGGATTTCAAGCTATGCGGGGTCAAAGGGGCCAAATTACAATATTTCAAAATATGTGAAATCTTTATTTTTCATTGGATTTCAATCTGATAATTTTTTCTTTTGATTTCTCTTTATGTAAGCTTTTAGTTGGTAGTCAATAGATTTTGCTTACCTCTTACGATATCCTATTAATAACAGTTTAAAAGGGCTAATTTTTATTTTCCATAGTTTGTGTCCAGTAGATTAATGTGTCAAGATCTTTACTGTGTCCATCAAATGACTGAGTCCACATTCATTTTAATTAACACTTGTTTAAATTTCAGTGGTTGACATGCTGCGGTCGTTTCATGCTGCGCTGAGCGTAGCCCTTTATTTATTAAATCAAATGAAGCTATTTAATTCTGTTGAAAGAAATTCTAAAGTATGTATATTTTGATTTTGCAGAAAAATGTCACTCTAAGTAATGTTGATTTAAGCAGAAATCAATTTTGTGCCAGAAGTGGAAATGTATTAGGTTCGGCAATAGGTTAGTAAATAAGTAAGCATCGAAACAAAGACAATAGAATACCGAAGGAACAAGGGATTTGATAATTTAAAAATCAAAGTATATAGACATTGCAAAAACGGGAACACAGAAAAACAAAGACAAAACAGGGACATGAGACAACCATAAGCCACGGAAATAAAAAGACGACATTCAGCACTCATAGTGTGAACACCCATGAAAACCGGGATTGACATCTGGTGCTCCGGAAGGATAAGCATGTACTGTCAAGCTAACGACTACCGTATTACTATCGGTGGGGCCGAAGATACAGTAAATGTCGTTTCGGTAGACTGTTATTCAAAAACTTGTGTCTTCATGGTCTCAGATCAAATCAAAATATTTGGAAGCCGATAAATCGACAGCTACAACTGATAGAAAACGTTACAAATATTGATTAAGATAATAGAATATTTAACCAACAGTAAAACACAATGTTTTATCTTTTCTATGAATTAGAATTGTTATCATCATTCATATTCAAAGCATGTTGTGTCCTTATATTTAACAGCTTCCATCAGTGGTCCTTATAACGTATACATGATTGCAAGTCACATAGATGTTGACAAGCGCATAACAATTGTTGAACAAGAAAATGATACTCATACAATCGATAATTTAGTTAAATACCAAGAAAAACATGAAATGATAAAAAAAAACATTTAGCATTTTGCTACCAAGTAAAAGTTTGCTTAATAAAATTAGAAAAAAATCAGAATATATCAAAGGTGACGACTACGATGCAATTATTTCATAAATTGTTTCAATAATTTATTTATAAAATACAGAAGATGTGGTGGTGTTATGTGTTTTTTTCATTTCAGCTGAAAATAAAAGAATAGCAAAACTCAATCTCAGCTGGAACAACATAAGAGGAAAAGGCGCAGTGGCTGTTTTCAAAGGAATTAAGGTTATTGAGTTTCTTTCTTTGTTACGTCTTCTAACGAAAGAGCAATATTTCAATTTATGTAAGTTAATTTTGTGTCTTAATTCTAAGTTATTGAACATTCTAAAAGCTTTCTTTATCAACTTGAAGAAGCTTATTTCAACATTAATTCGTCATATGGTTAACTAGTAATAACATTTTTCAGGTTAATACTTGCTTAAAGTCCATTGATCTTTCTTGGAATGGATTGGGATATGAAGGAATACTGGCATTGTGTGAAGCATTAAAATCAAACAAGACGCTCCTGCTGGTTGATATTAGCAACAATAGAGTAAACTGGAAAGCAGCAGAAATTCTTGGGAATGCTTTAAAACGAAACAAAACAATACAGTCTTTGAAAGTATGTTGATTGTAAGATAATCAGTGACAAACAAAATTAATTTCAACGGTAATTAAGTTCAAATCAGGTGCATCTGTCCATAGAAGTTAATCATTTTGACACTATTCAATCGAATTCCCATGTAAGGTTACACATTGATTCACTTGAAATACATTTAATTTACTAGTCGTATAATTAAGTAGAGAGTTCAATAAGGATAGATATTATAACCGTAAGAATCCGATCAAAGATAACAAATTTCTGTAGACATATCATGGAGATCATTGGAAAATATTGTTACAAGTCAACAATAGTTTTTTTTAAGATTACACAAGTGATTGATTAATTTCTTTTTTCTTCGTGTTCCACTCTATGTTTCTAATGATGTTTCGCTAAGAATGATGCAGTATATCGACAATGTATTACGTGTAAAATTATGTCACATAACAAGATATAAAAAAGTGGATAACAGAAAACATCTAAAATAGCTGAAAATTACAGTCACATGCCACAATCTGCCAGGGAACCACACAGGAAAAACACACAAATGAGACAAAAGGCAAACGTAAGCAACGAAAGGAACTCAGGACATCCGGACTTGGTACCGGCACTAGTAAAAGCCTATGGTAGGTTTAAAACGGTTTATGGGTACCCAAACCTCCCCTTTATCTGTCCCGTTTCCCTATAGTGTAATAAACATAGTATTACGAATAAAACCCAGTACAGGTAGACTACTAACTCCATGACCACAATCTTCAAAGGAGAGAAAATGACAATACTTAATTTTGAAAGATGGGTCAAGGGGTGCTCGCTGCTAAACTGCCGGCTAGCTCAAGAGCCGCGCGACCACCCTTCAAACTTGATGCTTATATACTCCTGTCTTATGAAGTGGTCTAGCTATGAATTTTTTTGTCTAATTTCTAGCAAATTCAACCAACGCCTGACCGATGTGATAAAAATATTTCTCATCTCTAGAGAGAAAAAAACTCACGTGAAAACTTCCCGCCAAATCTATTCGGAACATAATCCTCGGTGTTTTACATTATGTTATTAGAGAAACATTTTCTACAACTTAAACACGTTACTTATGAAATTGCTCACATCTTGTTAAATGAATTTTCAAATGTTTATAAACTCGGCAAGCCTCGTTTTCAAACATTTGCAAAATTATTTTACTCGATGTGAGAAATCTCATAATCAACTTAGTTCTTGTTGTAGAAAATGGTTCTTTTGGAGGGGGGATCGCTTTCTTATGTTTCTTTACGGTTTTAAATCTTCTTTCCAATTTATACGACCGTTCAATAGCATTTTGTTATTGAGTTGCTACTGAGCACTACCCCAATGGGAGGAGAGGCTCGGCGCACCATAAAATCAAAAAAATCAATTGATCCCGCCATTTCTTTTGAATTTTTTTTTTGTTGTTTTTTTTTGTTTTTTTTGGTTTTTTTTTTTTGGTTTGGAACCTACTTTGTCTTTTTGTTGTTTTTACATATGAAGACGGTCATTTTCAGCCATTTCACGTATTCTTTTATTTGATATTTGAATTTCTGAATATGGCAGGTACCGTACATGGAGTAGGACTAATTTCTTCCTTAGTGCGCCAGTTTTTCACCAGCAGACTAGGTTCCTTTAGCTAGCCGGCAGTTTAGCGGGCAACACTTTTTAATCCATTTTTCTAAATTAAGTTTTGTCATCTATTTTCTTTTTCAAGATAGTGGTCACAGAGCTAGTAGTCTACCTGTATTGGTTTTATTCATATGTTTACTATGCTATAGGGAAACAGGGCAGAGAAAGAGGAGGTTTGGATACCCATAAACCGGTTTAGCCCTACCACTGGCCTTTGCTAGTGCCGGTACCAAGTCCGGCTATCCTCAGTTCGTATCCTTATTTTTGTTTGTCTCTTGTCTTCATTAGTGTTTTTCTAGTGCAATTCGCATGTGAATTATGGCATGTGATTGTAGTTTTCAACCATTGTAGGTGAATTTACATTTATCCCCTGTTTGTAATTGCTTACTCCTTCCAAAGCGCCTAATATCACTCTCCAGAGTTTTTTTTTTTAGAGTTTAACCTTTTTTTACTTTTGAATGTTATGATTATGATGTCCACATATTTTGTAAGAGGAACCGTGCCCTCTTGTTTTCTCATGATTGTCCTTCTTTGTCCTTCTCTTTATGTAATTTACGTATTCTTTGTTCCTTCGATATTCTAATGCTGTTTTTCAAAGTCCATCAAACCACATGAAATAAAAAGAGAAGTAATATATTCAATATTCATTCAGTTTTGATCGCTGTCTATCCACTGCAACATACTATTTTTAAGCATTAGTTTCAATTTAATCCCTCATCGATAAATGCATTGACATTTCAGATAGGTGGCAACCCACTAACAACAACTGGTGCAATGGATTTGGTAGAGGCAGCCGAAACAAGTACAAGTGGTCTAAAATTACTTGATCTCACGGTATTTAGTCTTCAGTCCTTTAATATTAATGTTGCATTTATGTAATTTTTTTGGAGATAGCACATAAAAATGATCGTAAAATAATAAATATTATATTTGTAAAATTTTTTAATACATGTTAAAATCTACTTAATATTTTTGACTGAGGCCTCCCGTTATAACGTGTTATGAGTATTTTTTAACAACTGGAGTACATGTTTAGCGGCAAAAGTCAGTTACATATCAAACAATAACACACCCTTAAAGTGTTAGGAGAACTTTATATTTTATAACGTTTATTGCGTTTCCCTACTAGGGTACTAAGTAAATTACCAATTTTATATGTCAAATATATGAGCATACATATATCCATTAATGAAGCTGTTTGTCCACTCAGAGGTATTTCATTAGCACTAGAGCATATAAAAATAAGATATTGTCAATATTTCAAATTTTATACAAGGTAAAAGTACCATGGCTTTGCTTAATTTAGAAGTTGGTTATTTTTCGGAGTCTAACCTTAATCCAGTATGCAAAGTTTTGCGGATGAAACGAAATATAGGAACAAAACAAGAATCACCATGTCAGTCTATTGATTATGCATTTACATTTACATATACTAGTGAGCTGGTGAGCTCAACTCGGTCCTTAGGGGCCGTGGAATTTAATGTAGCCAACGGTTACCCACTGACACAATCGGTTACATTTGTTATCGAGTCCTAAGTGTCACGTCCTGCATTGAATCAAGCCCTTGGATGTAGCAAACAACTATGTATATAGCCCAACATTCGAAAATGAACATGAAATCAAACAACACTGGCCAAGTATAATCCAAAAAATTTCTTCTTTTCAGACAAAACGCATTTCACTTATCATTCTTTGTTGAAATTAGGTTGATCAATCAAAGGAACCTTGGTATATGAAAAACGAATTTATCTGTTTTTCTTATACTTGTTCTGATAATTTCTTGTGGTATACAATAAGGTCATTAAGGTTCCACTTAAGTCAAAAATTGGCAAAGGAAACTCAAATGAAATATTTGCCTGTATTTCTGAAGATACAAGAAATGAAATACTTTTAAATAAGGAGGGAATGTGTTTTTTTTTTATTTGATTTACATATACCCAATGTACGAATTTTGAATGAATTTGAGATTTTAGGGACATTTCCCAAATCTTTTTTTGTGATCAACAGTCACTTTTCCATGAAAAAAACAAAAAAAAACAAAGTTCTTGATTATGCACTAATTTATTGAAAAATTCTTGTTTACCCATTTATGTCTAGTGTAGAGAAAATCAATATTCATATTCAAGATTCATTTCGTTTTATGTATGTAGGACACATTTTGCAAAAACGACCTTAAAACACGCGATTCTAGGCAAACAAAATAAGCTTGCCTTCATAAGGCTTAAAGTATTCATCCATCGCAACTTTGGACCACATTAGTCATGTTCCAGGGATCTTGATTTTATTTTTTAATTATTTTTTTTTTTTGAAAATTTTCCGTCATAACATAATGAATTCAAATTTATTTACAATTTAAAGAGTTTGTCCATTTTTTTTTCATGTCTGAAAGAATCCATTCCGTCTTAATTCATTAATGTGTTTATTATAGCTTCGGAAATACAGGCTTATGCTTAGTATTTATTGAGTGTTCTTATTTTTGACCTTAGTAGAAACTTAATGACAGCACTGAATATGAAGAGAAACAATAGGGACACATATGATTAGAGAAAAAAGATAACTTTGATTTTATAACATGGTACCTCTAATTAATTGCACCTTTTAATTCATTAGTGTTTGAATGTCGGCATCGACAGTTCCATTGTCTTCATTTTTACAGTAACGATTTATTATTTTTTATCTAGGATATACCTGTTTTGAGTGAGACCGCTCTGCTTGCTGTTGTAATAAACAGACAAAGGACATTTGAATTCATCCATGGTGACATCGTTCATACACCAGATGTTCTTGGACAAAGATTTAGTGAGTTAAATTATTTCATTAGCAGTTTATTTGATCGGAGTTTATTACGGCTTCACTTTGACAAAATGTAATTCTATAATTGTTTTTAAAAATCACCTTTTACAGACGTTTTAAATAAATTGGTAACAGTTTTTTTTAACTCACCTGACCCGAAGGGTCAGTGTGAGCTATTGCAATCACTTGGCGTCCGTCGTCCGTCGTCCGTC
>MJUU01033850.1:0-13869 GCA_002080025.1 Modiolus philippinarum | reverse complement strand
ACTTTACAGGAGTGATGTACTTAAGGTCCTTAACAAAGATTGCTCATTTCGTTTCGATCCGACGAAAAACATGGCCGCCAGCACGGAACATGGTTTAGCATAGGACCTAATGGGAAAATCACATTTTCATCTACTCCTCTGAAACCACTGAAGCAAATTCAACCAAACTTTACAGAAATAATGTATGGAAGGTCCTTTACAAAGGTTGCTCATTTTGTTTCGATCCGATAAAAAACATGGCCGCAAGCACGGAACTTAGCTTTAACATTGGACCCTATGGGAAAAATCACATTTTCATCTTCTGCTCCGAAAAGTCTGATGCAAATTGAACCAAACTTTACAGGAATGATGTACTAAAGATCCTTATGTAGATTGCCGAAAATTTTCCGATCCGATGAAAAACATAGCGGCCAGCAAGGAACATGGTTTACCATAGGACCCTAGGGGAAAATCACATTTTCATCTACTCCTCTGAAATAACAGAAGCAAATCCTATCAATTTTTACAGGAATGATGTATGGAAGGTCCTTTACAAAGATTGCTTGTTTCCTATCAATCCGCTAAAAAACATCGCCGCCAGCGCAGAACATAGTTTAACATGGGACCCTATGGGAAAAACATATATTTGCTATCTCCTCTGAAGCTACAGAAACAAATTCAACTAAACTTTGCAGGAATGGTCATCCATGGCATATAAGCATTTTGTCAGGTGAGCGATACAGGCTCAGTCTCTGAGCCTCTAGTTTTTCAGCAAGAAAACTTAATGTGAAAAAGCCTCCGAGTAGTGACGAAGAAGCATGTGTTAAATTCCGGAAGTAAGCGTGATAAAGCTTTATCAGCCCGCTAACTGTCAAATCACAGCTTTTAAACCGGTCCTTTCAATGATTTTCATTATAAAACACACAATTTATCTTAGGGTGAAAATTAACTTTATTAGCTCACCTGGCTATAGCCAGGGTGAGCTTTTGCCATCACTTTTCGTNAGCCTCTAGTTTTTCAGCAAGAAAACTTAATTAAAAAGCGAATTCTTAATTAAACGGGTTTAACTCCGGCTTATTTGGGTTAATCTGTGACGTCATAAGAGAATTTATACTGTGACGTCAAAATATTTCACTGAAACGCCCGAACTCGCATGTGAAAAAGCCTCCGAGTAGTGACGAAGAAGCATGTGTTAAATTCCGGAAGTAAGCGTGATAAAGCTTTATCAGCCCGCTAACTGTCAAATCACAGCTTTTAAACCGGTCCTTTCAATAATAAAACACACAATTTATCTTAGGGTGAAAATTAACTTTATTAGCTCACCTGGCTATAGCCAGGGTGAGCTTTTGCCATCACTTTTCGTCCGTCGTCCGTCCGGCGTAAACTTTTTATTCAAAGCTCTTCTCCTCTGAAACTACTGGGCCAATTGAAACCAAACTTTGCCACAATAGTCCTTAGGTGGTCCCCTACAAAAAAAATGTTTTTCAGATCCGCGCTATATCCAAGATGGCCGCCAGCGGGGATCATAGTTTTAACATTGGACCCTATGGGAAAATACTTTCAAAAATCTTCTCCTCTGAAACTACATGGCAAATTGAAACCAAACTTGGCCACAATAGTCCTTAGATAGTCCCCTGCAAAAAAATTGTTTTTCAGATCCGGGCTATATCCAAGATGGCCGCCAGCGGGGATCATAGTTTTAACATTGGACCCTAAAGAAAATACTTTCAAAGATCTTCTCCTCTGAAACTACATGGCCAATGGAAACAAAACTTGGCCACAATAGTCCTTAGATGGTCCCCTTCAAAAACTTGTTTTTCAGATCCGCACTGTATCCAAGATGGACGCCAGCGGGGATCATAGTTTTAACATTGGACCCTATGGGAAAATACTTTCAAAGATCTTCTCCTCTGAAACTACATGGCCAATTGAAACCAAACTTGGCCACAGTAGTCCTTAGATGGTCCCCTGCAAAAAAAGTTGATTTCAGATCCGCACTATATCCAAGATGGCCGCCAGCGGGGATCATAGTTTAACATTGGCCCCTATGGGAAAAAACTTTCAAAGATCTTCTCCTCTGAAACTTCTAGGCCATTGGACCCTATGGGAAAATACTTTCAAAGATCTTCTCCTCTGAAACTACTAGGCCAATTGAAACCAAACTTGGCCACAATAGTCCTTAGATGGTCCCCTGCAAAAAAGTTGTTTTTCAGATCCGGGCTTCATCCAAGATGGCCGCCAGCGGGGACCATAGTTTTAACATTGGACCCTATGGGAAAATACTTTCAAAGATCTTCTCCTCTGAAACTACTGGGCCAATTGATACCAAACTTGGCCACAATAGTCCTTAGATGGTCCCCTTCAAAAAAGCTATTTTTCAAATCCACACTATATCCAAGATGGCCGCCAGCGGGGATTATAGTTTTAACATTTGACCCTATGGGAAATTACTTTCAAAGATCTTCTCCTCTGAAACTACATGGCCAATTGAAATCAAACTTGGCCACAATAGTCCTTAGATGGTCCCCTTCGAAAAAGTTGTTTTTCAGATCCGGGCTATATCCAAGATGGCCGCCAGAGGGGATCATAGTTTTAACATTGGATGCTATGGGAAAACACTTTCAAAGATCTTCTCCTCTGAAACTACTGGGCCAATTGAAACCAAACTTGGCCACAATAGTGCTTATATGGTCCCCTGCAAAATAGTTGTTTTGCAGATCCGCGCAATATCCAGGATGGCCGCCAGCGGGGATCATAGTTTTAACATTGGATCCTATGGGAAAATACTTTCAAAGATCTTCTCCTCTGAAACTACACGGAAAATTGAAACCAAAGTTGGCCACAATAGTCCTTAGATGGTCCCCTGGAAAAAAGGTTGTTTTTGAGATCCGAACTATATCCAAGATGGCCGCCAGCGGGGATCATAGTTTAACATTAGACTCTATGGGAAAATACTTTCAAAGATCTTCTCCTCTGAAACTACTTGGCCACAATAGTCCTTAGATGGTCCCCTTCAAAAAACTTGTTTTTCAGATCCGGGCTATATCCAAGATGGCCGCCAGCGGGGATCATAGTTTTAACATTGGACCCTATGGGAAAATACTTTCAAAGATCTTCTCCTCTGAAACTACATGGCCAATTGAAACTTAACTTGGCCACAATAGTCCTTTGATCGTCCCCTGCAAAAAATTTGTTTTTCAGAACCGCTCTTTATCCAAGATGGCCGCCAGCGGGGATCATAGTTTTAACATTGAACCCTATGGAAAAATACTTTCAAAGATCTTCTCCTCTGAAACTACATGGCCAATTGAAACCAAACTTGGCCACAATAGTCCTTAGATGGTCCCCTTCAAAAAAGTTGTTTTTCAGATCTGAGCTATATCCAAAATGGCCGCCAGCGGGGATCATAGTTTTAACATTGGACCCTATGGGAAAATACTTTCAAAGATCTTCTCCTCTGAAACTACATGGCCAATTAAAACCAAATTGGCCACAATAGTCCTTTGATGGTCCCCTGCAAAAAAGTTGTTTTTCAGATTCACGCTATATCCAAGATGGCCGGTAGCGAGGATCATAGTTTTAACATTGGACCCTATGGGAAAATAATCTCAAAGATCTTCTCCTCTGAAACTACTTGTCCAATTGATACAAAACTTGGCCACAATAGTCCTTAGATGGTCCCCTTCAAAAAAGTTGTTTTTCAGATCTGCACTATATTCAAGATGGCTGCCATTTGGGATCATAGTTTTAACATTGGACCCTATGGGAAAACACTTTCAAAGATCTTCTCCTCTGAAACTACATGGCCAATTGAAACCAAACTTGGCCACAATAGTCCCCAGATGGTCCCCTGCAAAAAGTTGTTTTTCAGATCCGCGCTATATCCAAGATGACCGCCAACACTGATCAAAGTTTTAACAATAGAACTGCACCCCCATCCAACATAGCTATCAGTCTGGAATATAGTTTAACTTAAGATAATATAACATCAATGTATATTAACAAATTTGAAAATGATGCCCTTAAAACATTGGGATTATTTTAACTGCATATGTCAGCCGTGGCCCAGGTGAGCGATACAGGCTCTTGAGAGCCTCTTGTTTTTCATAGTATAAACACAATTTTAGTGACGCTTAAAATAAAGACCAGAGCAGATAAGGTGATAGGTAAATTGAAACGATGTACCATTGGTATCATTTCTTTTATATGGTATTCAAATACATATGTAGTTGCAAAAAATCACGGAGTTTCGAATTTCTGTTTAACAAGTTTGTTTGTTTTTTTTGTTCAGGTCGATTGTTGGATTGGTTGAACTTATTTAATTAGAAGTCAATGAATATTTTAAATATTTCAAAGGCCATACACCCTGATATCAATCAACATATGTGCATAGTTATTATGAACAGTAGTTAAAAAACTTATATGTTTCCAATTACAATAATCGGTATGACCTGCCTAGGGTCAGTGGTTCTTTCCGGGTACTCCGGATTATGCCACCATTTAACCTGAACGCTACGATGCAGAGAATGGTGTGAAAACTCATGTTAACAAACAAATTCACATAATAGGTATGATATTAACAATATATCGGCAGAGGGAAAAAGAAATATGTTGAATAAAAAAATTCAAAAATACGTCATTTCATATGTAATACGAATGAAGACAACATGCAAAAAAAAAGAACAATGTCACACTAGCAATGTGAATCCAACAAAAAAGTACTTTCAAAGGGAGACACTGTCCAACCATTTTACTACCATTGAGATATAGTTATTACATATGTAGCTTATTTCAGCGATCACGTTTCAAAAGCAGTACCTTACTATTTTTTTAATTTCTTGTAAATGTGACAGGTATATTCTATACGTAGTCTGAATATAAATCGGACTTTAAAATCGTTTCAATTTCCACTTTATAGCATTACAAGCGACAGCTATGCAGAGGTTAATAGATTACATGAAGAGACTTGGGATACGTCCAGTTGAACTATTACGAGGATTTGATAAAACAGTTTCATTTGACATCACAAAAGAAGAATTTATCATGAGACTGAAGGTAAATTTAACTAAATATTGCAACTTTAGTAACTATGTAGTTCAGTGATATCCAAACATATTACATATGAAATGTTAACGAACATAGAGAAAAAGTAGTAAATGAGAGATAAGTGTAGGATGTGAAGATAATATATCGGCTTGACTGTTAATGACGCGAAAAATTGAGAGGAGAATTTCAAAGGTCAAATAAGACCTTATTCGGGACCGTAGACATTTTCATGATTACCACAATTTTTATCCTGATCAAATGAAACTTATGTTATAGTTCTCAACTAAAAGAAAAACCGTCATCACAAATATAAAGACTCCTGCATTTAATAACATCTATTCTTATCAAATTTCTGTCACATGAAACACAATAAAGAATAGAGTACAGGACTAAGGAAAATCGAAGCCTACATATTCATACTAAATTACCTGAGACAGCAAGTCTCAATCATTGACAGATGGTCTCAACAGATGACAGAAGATCTCAGCCTATCAAGGTTTTGGACATTAATTTGCTATGAGCCTGTATCGCTCCTATTTCTGCAACGGTAGCGAGACTATCAATAGTATCCTATTGTCCAAACATGTTATTTTCATGGAAACCACTTTTTACACAATGCAATGATTGAAATTATAACAAGACATACACGAAGTGACCTTGTTGCTGCACGGGAGAAAAGTGATTTCTCCTTTATTTCAAGCTCTTTTGCAAAGCGGAAAGCAGGAAATTACCACACGATTATATCGGAAGAGAATAGCATTCTTTGATTTCAAAACATGTCTTAAAATATGTGTGATCGCGAGAAAACGAAATTGCCTTGCACTCGTTTGTCAACATTACGTGACAGATACTCTCAACCGGAAGTTGCAGATACCTTTTGCCGCCTCAACATTTTGTTGAGACCATCTGGTTTACCAGGTGTGCTTTTTGAAAATCTCTGTTCACTATTTAATTCAACTGTTTTATTCCCTTAGAAATGTGGTGTTCATCTCTTTAAGTTTGAAATGGATGCTTTAGCTGATGCCATGGCAATGAACGGGACCATAAATTACAAGTAAGATGTTTTAAGTTATGAATATGAAAGAGAATTTTGTAATAACAGTCATAGTCTATTTTGTAAAATATTCCAACGTATTGCACTTGTCCTTTCCTCAGTCTCAGTTAGGAATGTGGAAGTGTTTAAATATGTTGGTAAGCGGAACGACATTGCTTTAGAAAAAAAAACTTATGGATTGGTTTGTTGATGATTTGTTTTTAATAATAGCTCAATCATGGTAGATTTTTTGTTGTTAGAACACACTTGTAATGCTGTGGACACACAAATTTGGCGATAATTATCATCGGACCACCATTTACTTGATAAAGTAAAACCAGAGAATATTTGAATACTCATATTTTTGTGTCCTTTAGTTCTGAAATGCACGATAACATTCAAAATTATGAACTCTCTGTTAATCAGTCATAACTCTACATCTTTGCTTTGCATATGGATTAAAAATTAGAAGATATGGAGTTAATGAGAAAAGGTATCTATAAATGCAAATAAAACCAAGCGATTGAAAAACTCTTTAATTGTCTTTCTTTATCTTGAATTCACCATGAAGCCTTCAACAGTGAGCTTTGATTTGAGCTTCCAGTGAATTGAAGACGGCCCCTAGCACAAGTCTGAGTGGAATTCATTGCTAAATGGCAAACGACGCTATACATCCATATTGTTTTTGTATGGTCGCGTGATCATCGACAAACATAAAATTAATTGGCAAAGTGTTCTTACAACCACTGTCATCCGTTGCTCGACAAAAAGACTTAGACCCAATCGCCATTATTGCGCCTGTCCCAAGTCAGGCTTGTCCTTGTCTTCATTTAAAATTATAGTTTCTTGATATTTCGTTCATTGGATGTGGTTTATTTTCATTGATTTATTCACCTTTTTACTTTTTTGGGCCATTAAAGCCTTGCTATATGGTGTGAGGTTCTTCACTGTGTTGAAGACCGTACGATGACCCTAGATGCTTTGTTTTGGGTCGTTTTAACCTGTAGATTGGATGTTGTCTCCTTGACATTTACCCAATTTCCTTTCTTTTTCATATATAAGCAACCACAGGGTACTCATCGAGTCAATTGCAAAAAAGGTGGCATAATAAAATAGTGAAATTTTGGCATGGAATGATCAGAATGACATTTGAAAATTACAAAAATGAAATGCCGTAATACGAGAGTATGATAGTGTATCCACATAAAATATATCTCTCAAGAACTAGTACACCATAACTGAAATGTAAAGAGAGCAAACATCTCTTTTACAGGGAATCTGTTAACGGACTCCAGACTGTAAGAGGGACAAAGTCCAGTCATAAATTAACAATGAAACTTTATGGAGTAAATGCACATGAGCCAAAGTATCGACAACTTCATTGTAAAACCAAGCAATGGAACACCGCTTTTATGGTTGTTGTTCATCTTAAAGTTACCATAAAGTCTTCAACAATGTCATTGGCTCATACCTCACAGTGAATTAAAGACGGCCACTATCAATGGTTTGAGCGGAATTCATAGCTAAATGTTAAACAGGGCTGTATCCATGTTTTTTTTACCTATTGATGTGGGATCGTCAGCAAACATAGAATTAACTGGCAAAGTGTTCTTAAAACTTCTGCCATCTGTTGCTCGACGAAAAAGACTCATAAAAGACAGTCACAACATATAAACAACCAGAGGGCACTCATCGAGTCAATTGCAAGAGAATGTGGCATAATTAAATATTGAGATGTTGGCATTACAAAAAAATGATCAGAATAACATTTGAAAATTACAAAAAAAAATTAAATGTGAAATTTGAAAGTATGATAATGTATACATACATCGGCAAACGAATACCGAAGTAAAAATAAGGAAAGGGGAAATTTCAAAATCAAAAATCCCAAATCACGGCAATTTATTTCCAACACGAATTTTGACAGCATGACAAAGACAAAGCATATAAACAAAAATGAACAAGAACGCCACGAAACCAAAACACTTCATATGAGATAATCTCTCAAGAATACATGCAACAATTAAAAAATAGAGATAATACATTTCTCGCATGGGGGATTTACGGACTTAATATTGCAGGACAGACGAACTCCAGTTTGGAATCTGCATTTTACAGCTTATTTAACATCTTTGTAGCTGTATTATGTATAGAAAATTCCTCCTTAGATAATACATCTTTATGTGTGTTGAAATATCATATTAACTATTGACATTATCACTTTAAAGTTTCCCCTCTAAAGTACCTTGTGATATCTACATTTTTCATGAAGTTTCAAAATACTAAAGAAAACTCTGTTTTGATTTTTTTTATTATTGGTGTATTCACAAAATCGATCTTTATAGCTCTAAGCAGGATTAGAAATTTACCGGCATGAGCCATTTTCAATACGAACCGTTAAAAAATTATACACTGATGTGAAGTTGTATTGGTTGTAAAGTTACTCTTAATTTGAATATACCCACACTGGGGCGACTCAATTGGTATCAAGATTTGATATCCAGATATCCATATATATATTTATTTTTTTCAACAGAAAACTTATTGACGCTGTTAGAGAGGAAATATATGGTGAGAGAAGACTGAAAATAAAACAACGACAACAGAAGATAAAAATCAGAGAGCACCATAAGAGAATTTTAGATTTAAATTTACCTACAGAAGTAGTTTCTACTGATGATGAAGAATTGGTTGTAGTTACTAGCAACCAAGGAGGTACAAAGATTAAGAGACTACCATCCCTAGCATCTACAAGTCAACATTCTGTCTCAGCTAGCAGCCAAACATCATCTAGGAAAAACAAGAAGCAAGGGTCAGCAAAAAGTATTGGAATATCTTATGTGGCACCTCTAGGCGGAGAACTGAAAAGTGCTAAGAAAAGGAAAAAGAAACGTGTGCATAAAAAGCCACCTGCAGTAAAAAGCTGGATTTCACTTGACAAAACAAAGTAATGTTGAGTGAAAATATAAAGAAAAGTTTCTATTGAAAAAAATCTTGTGATAAAGTAAACCTATAATAACTATCGAATCATTATCAAATAAATGGGTCATACTCATTTTGTTCTTAATACCTGGTAATACAAATATAATTAAGTTGTGACGGCTGTGCATTTTTTCTATCAGTAGAGCGAGCAGTAGGAAATGAATCATAGAAAAAAACGACTTTTTATGGTGATATTCGCATATATCCGGATTTTGTAACCGGCACTTATAATGCATTGTTGTAGTGTTTAACCTGTTAACTAGTATCTAAGCAGTCATTTTATCCATCTTCTTCTATCACTGTCGCCCATACATATTGATTACTGTTTGACCAAGAAAAAGAAAGGGATGAAAAAGAAAGGTGCCAATGAATAGTTCTTATAATTTTCAAAGGTCGTCAAATTGTCTCTTTTTAAAGCTCTTTTACTTCAAGTTTAATACAAGGACACATTTTAGAAGGCATTGGTAACGGTTAAATATGTAACATTTGTAGGTTTTCGAACAAAATTGATGGTTTTTAGATTAAAAATATTTGTTTCCAATGAACCTTAGTTGAGAAAGTGTTCAATATACAATCATCTTATCTATCTATTTTGATTCTTGTTACAAATGTATCTGTATTCTTATTGACTTGCTATTAGGACAATAAAAAGTTTATGCGAAGCCGTGGAAAAAGTTGATGTCGAATCGAACCATAAACTTGCTATTCTTCAAATTGTCAATAAATAAGTGTTTTATGGTGCCGGAATTGAAAATCAGAATGCGTCATTGTGACATTCCCGGTCTATAGTTTGACTAAAGGCCAGTGAAAGACTATTTAACCGATGATGTCACAATGGTTCTTTTAATTGATAAATAGTAGTTTAACTTTAATTTTTTGTTATAAGGAAAACATATACTGGGATAAAACAATATATATTTCTACATGTTTTACAATTGGCAAATCTAACCTCTAAATAGTAATTTGCACGAGTTCGCCGTGTTTTCCTTCTCTATATAAATACATCTTAAAGCATTACAAGTCTTCATTTTAGTCACACGCGTAATATTCTTTCTTCGTGTCTGATTTAATGTTTTTCGTTTGTATTTGCGAAATTTCAATGACCATTGATAAATACTTTAAAAAAAAGTTCTAAACATCCTTCTTCGCGTATATAATGCCATTCCATCGAATTGCAGATTCTGTCGAAGCTATGTAAGCTCTATTTTTCATGTTTTTTGAAAGTTTCCATGACGCATTCATATGTTTTGAAGGTAATATCGAAAACCGTTTATGGCAAACAAACATCGAGAATGAATATACTTTATAATCTCGATTGATGAACTTTGATCACTGTTTTGTGGGGTTCAATTTGAAGTTTATTTCATAACCAAAAATGATATCATTTTCAGTACTTCATGATGTTTTGGCCAATTACTAGGCAAATTTCAAACCAGCAAATTTAACACTGATTAGCTTAAATCCTTTGAGTGAACATCGTAAACATGTTAAAAAGCATGTAAAAGTGACATGTTTATTTTAAACAAACATTAAATGTGCTCATCATGAAAAATTGTTTTGTATATGCGATCTCGGGTCACATGTTTGCAATACATGCGAAGTAGAAGTGTTTCACATTAAACAAGTCGTAGTAGGTGCGTGGTGCAAAAGAGAGTGGACACGGATCATTTCTTCAACTATATGAAATATATCGGTCAATTTAGATCATAACATGGAAGTTCTCCGTATCAGACCAATTACCATTGTTATTAATGTTTTAAATTCAGGGATAAGAAATTAAAGTAATTTTGGGGGAGTTTATGGATGTGTAAACGCGGCCTTTCACTTACAATCTTCATATAAAGTCCTTCGACTTTATTCAGTTTGTGAGTGAGTCCGTCGCGTTTACGCATAGAAATTACTTTTATTTCTACACATAGTAAATAAAACACCTGAAGTGACAATATATCAAGCGTTTCTCACTGGGTTTACGAATAACCTCTTGTTGCGGATATGTCTCAAAAAATTTAAAAAGTGTTTATTCAAAAATACCTTCACATTAATTAAGCTAAGAACAAAAAAGCAAAGAAATTCTGTGTTTGATCTACAGTACTGTAGTAAATAAAATATAAAGGAAGGATTGATGAATAATGTACTTAATAGTGAGAAACGCCATACGTTTGTGTTTATAACAAGCAGGATGTTTGTTTGTGGTGAGAAATTTTACAGTTTGGAGTTTTCTGCGATTTGTGGTATTAAGTTACGTTTTCTGGATAATAAAGGTCCAAAATAGTTAGTACTTCCGTGATGTAAAAATAGAAGTTTTCAGTACTTCCTCCTGTCATGTCTATTATTGTAATATATGAAATTTTAAAGTATTTGAAGTAAATCCAAATTACTATTTCTTAGAAGAAATCATTGAAAAAACAGCAACGATTTGATTGATCTTTATCTTGAGGTCACCACTTTCAAAATCAAGCAGTTGGTTCAAAATAATCAAGCAGTATTCGTATCTACAATTCTATCAACGCTTCATAAGATTTTTATTTTGTCTCTCGACATAAAGTGTCATCCATTGTAAAAGGATTATATATCTTGGCTTTTCTAATTTTTTTTTTCTGTATCAGCTTTACACGTATTTCGGTTACATACTTACATACTTACATCAACATACATACATAAAGATAACTTACATCAGTATAATAAATAACACGGATAAAATAAACCAAATATAAAAATACTGTAATTGTCATGATGTATTAATAATGATAAGATAACATAATATAAATGAAATAATATTGAACATTATAGAAATATGTCTCTGTGAATTAAATATTTGGCGATTTAAGAAAGAAAAGTGTTCTTGTCCACTTAATTTATAAGTTTTTCTGTTATGCATTCTGAAATACCTGAAGGTTTCAAGTGTCTTGATTCTAATTTAATCAAAAGTTAAAAACAGAACTTAAAAATATGGATTTTATTGTATTTCTGATATGTGCTTTCTGGTCCATTAATAAGCAGTAGTTGACTATGTGCCACCTGTAAGTTTACTAGTATACTAAACATGTACTGCACATTTTATAATTTGAGATCATCAGAGATCTGCCAGAAGTATAACTACCATATAGCCAAGGAAACATGTTCTGCTCACCAAACAGAATGATCACCACCTATATTTTCGTCAATGGTATGATTTCGCATCATTTGGTAGTAGGCTCGCCAGTGTCTGCTATTCGAAAACAGAACTCTTATTAAATTTTACAGTATAATATCTTTTGAATATTACCGAATGATATCACGAATAAAGTCAACCATTGTGAAAATCTTAAACATTTGGCTTAGTTAATTTGTTGTTTTTGTTTTGTTTTGTTTTGTTTTTTTTGGGTGTGTTTTTTTGTTTTGTTTTGTTTGTTTTTTTTGTCTTTTTGTTTTGTTTTGTTGTTTTGTTTTTTTGTTGTTTTCGTTTTTTTTTTTTTGGTTTTTTTTGTTGTTTGTTGTCCTTTTTATTGCAGTTAAAGAAGGAAGAAGCATAAAATTTTCTTTATTCATATTGAACTTTCTTGGATTTTGAATAAGATTTCGAAGGTTTTTTCTTAATATGAGAATCTACTTTTCATATCAGATTTCTAATATTTAAAAATAGTACAATAAAGATATACCAGAACTTTTCAATTCTATCTATTTTTAGTCACACATATTTGAGTATTACTTAACAATAGATGGATCCTTGGACTATGTCCTTTTGTTCCTTTTATGGGCATTTAAAAAATGCTCAAATTGTTAAAAATATTTTAAAATTGTGTCTATAGTATCTGCATCTTTGGATATTTGTTAGCTGTTGCCATATACCAGAAAAATATGGCTGTAAACAACATATATTTATTTATGCCATTTTACATTGTTTGTGAAGAAGGAAACAGATTTCTTGTCGACAGTGTATAAAAATATTAGCTCTTTCAAATGGCTTTTAATTTATTTGGTTTTTTTTTGTGGCACTATCAAATGTAAAAATTACTTATAAAAATGCTAAAAAATTGTGCAAATCCAGCTAAGTTGCTTTCTAACTGCTATTAAGTTAGTTGGCACGCCCATTAAAATCATATTTTTTTTCAAACTTTAAAATTCAAACAGATGCAGGCAAAAGAAACAATTAGGACGGAAAAGCTAAAATCTAGTTTGAATATTGAAGCGTGAAAAAAAAATCCGATTTTTCACGGATGTATCAACATAACTATTACATTTTTTCTTGTAGTACCAATAAACTTCCAGGCTCTCGATGTAACTGAAAATCATATTTTTGTTTATCATGAAGTTTATATTATTACGTGTTTTTATAAATTTTCTTACCATAAATCGAAAGAGTGTTAGATTACAAAAAAGAACTTCTATGTGCATCGTTGAAAACATATAATGAGATTTTTAAAAACTGAAATGCCGATACCGCGAGTCAATCTGACCAGGACAGAGCAGGTATATCCGCTTAATAGCGGTAATTCTAGATTGTAGAAAAAAAAGTGCCCCGTGATTTTCCGGTTTATTGTTTCTAATTACTAAATGTTTTACTTTCACGTCATGATTGAATTACATCCGTCCTATACATTGTATATTAATAACAACACTTAAATGGGGCAAATAGCATTTTCGCTCTTCGAAAGAGCTGCATCAGCTTGACCGGTCGTATATGACGCTAATACTGTTGGCTTATTAACAAATACAATCAAAATTCAAATTTCCTAGTGAAAACGAAAGCTAAACATTACATATACATATTACATTACATATTACATCTGTTAATGAAGCATACACCTCCGTCGATAGCTATGATTTTTATACGACCGCAAAAATTTTGC
>MJUU01033849.1:143211-154737 GCA_002080025.1 Modiolus philippinarum | reverse complement strand
CTCTGCCTATTACAACATTATGACATCTCTAACCAGCGTGTTAACTTCTGTCCAAACTTACAGTAATGTATAACTGTTATAACGTATGTTTTTATAACTGATTTGTCTTAGACTCTGGTTCCCACATTTGCAAATTTGCTTTGCGAATGTTTATTCGAGAAATTGTAAGTTGTTGTGTGTTTTATGTCGTACCAAGCTCTGAGTTTTCTTTAACACAGGGTTTTATAAAATATCATGGCAGTTGCTTTATCAAAAGAAATGTAAAAAAAAGCTATATATCAGAACTTTTATCTATTCAACAGCAGGCCATGGATTCGGTTCAAGTAACAGGACTTTCCATGTAGTCCTAGAATCGGTAAAATGGGAAACAGCTTATTCTCGATGTTTTACAAATCAACAAATAATGAAGAATGAAAAAAACAGTGTTCCTTTACTTGATAATACAGGAAAGAGGCCAATGTACTTTATGGCTCGGGAACTCCAACAGAAATATGGGTAATATACCAACGTAATACGTCACGAGAACTTCAATACACTTAACACATTCAATATACAACGGTATCTTTTACATCAATATAGTTAAAGCAATATGAGCTGCATTTTATTTAATTTCTAGGTGTCAGAAGAATTCATCATTTAAGTCATAATTTGCAGAAAATAAGCAGTTTCAAGTTTAATAGATGATTTGCCAATTAATTAATCTAGTAAATTCTTGTGCTTCTTGATCATACCTTCAGAGAGAAATAACTCCTACACCGGACAAACAAAAAATAAAAACATGTGCATTTGTTTTAATGTGCGGTTATGTGCTTAGATGGTGCGGACAAAGCATTTCGTACTCAATATTTTTATCCTTTTAGCAGGGAGTTAACATATATACTTTTCTTAATCACTGAAAAGACAGTTTTTTTTAACTCTGACAAGTGCAGCTTTTTAGGATTGTAAGCGCTTTTTGTAATTTCCAATTTCGTTACTGACTAAATGTCTAATAAAGATTCGACTTTCATAATTTTTAATTAGAAATAATCTATTTTTTTTGTTGCTCTTCACAAGCATTGTATCAGTTAGTTTGTCCTCATATTTCCAAAAAGTTACCTCCCTTTTGGGTTTTGCTAAATTAATTCTGTTGATTGTTGAACTGGCAAATGGTCTTCTGCCAGTGTAAACATATCAAAAAGTTTGAAAATTATGAAAATTATGAAAATAAAATGTGAATTAATTATTTGTTGTACAGCAAAAAGTGTATTCTCGTCGTATGCGTGTGTCCTTAGGTCAAATGTTCCTGATACATGCGTAACAGAATTGTTTATACTGACAACTTGTAAGTGCAAAACATTGTTAACATTACCAAAATAATAAAATGCAACCAATATTATTCTCACAGGGATGCCCTAATATTATTTCTAAAGACACGAGATCTTTAATTGTTTGAAATCCCCATCATCGATTAAAAAATTAAATCCACTTGTTTTGAACTCGTCACGATTTCGGCCGATTTGACCTTATTTGAACTCGTCTGTATTACGTAGCCATAGACTGGTTCCTTTGAAATCAGAACCCAGTGGGGCATATTGTTAACCGGTAATCAACGCTGGAGACGAAAAAAGAAAAGAAAAGTATAATCTGGTCTTTTTCCACATTTTCCCGGGTTAAAATACTTTGTTGTTAAACGCACAACTTGTAGTTAAATAGTCCAGTGTAGGTTGAGAAAAATTGTTTGTAAACCCGCAACCGAATCAAAAATATCAAGTTCAGACACATATCAAGTATCGTAATACAGCCGGGTTTGGCCGATTGCTGTATGTTTTTGTATGTCGACTAAATATAGATCTTCGTTTAGCATTTGAAAATTGTTTGATAATCGAGATATGAAAAATGTCATGTAATAATCTATAATTATCTTCTTACACAAAAACACCGATAAAGCATTACAAGCTCTGTCCTTAGATAATTTGGCCTTTCTATTTTACAGATCATATTGGTTATTTGTTCTATATCAGATTTTATACATATTTCGGTTTATGGATTTCCAAGTGTTTTGATTTTATCTGCACTGAAGAGACATAAGTTTTCGGAATGCACATATGCGGAAACTTAATTCACAGTAACTAAAGCATTTTGTTATTCTCACTCTAGCATGGGGAACATCCATGATCACAAAAGGAAGGCATTACAAATTTATACTTTCGGCGTTTTGTAAACAACTGCAGTAGTATACCGAAGGAAGAGGGGAAGTGATGATTTCAAAAATCGAAGTTCAAAGACATGGCAAAAACGGTAACGGAGAAAACAAGACAAAAAAAGGACGTGAGACATCTACAATGCACGAAAACAAAAAGACGACATTGAGAACTAATGCACTCATAGTATGAGCTCCCATGAGAAACGGGAGTGACATCAGGTGCTCCGGAAGGGTAAGCATGTCCTGCTCTACTAGTGGCACCCGTCACACTATAAGGGAATCAATCCAGGTTTGAGTTAAAATCGGTTAGGTTCAATCCGTGAAGACGTGAAATCTAGCTGAAAATGTCCGTTTTTATTTGGGACATAGACACGTCATATCTGTCAATGATGTCAATATGACGGCTATAGAATTTCTGAAGGGATGAAAGTAACAAAGGCTGAACAAATCCCTGACCAAGCAGCTTTTTGGACAGTGTTTTCGCTCTATTAAAAATCACTGTATACAATTCATGCTCGACAGTAACGAATCAACTGTGAAATGCACACTCCATAGGCTGGAGAGTTAGGTATATTGCTGCTCAGAGTGGGAAAGTTCAATTGTGAAGTCAAAGTCATAACGTTAGTCATATAGCTTAGATTTCAAACGTCAATGTACACCAAAATATCTAAGTACGAAGCTGAAGAAAGTCTCTTTAATTTTAAGCTGATTGGGGAAGATCTGGTGCAAATATTAAAGAGAAAGTACATCGTCTATGAAGTGGAAGCTGAAATTAAAGGACTGAGCTAAATACTTTTTTTTTCTGTCTTAGCACTTGTAAAAACTTAGCCTCATACGAGAAAAAAAGAAATCAGCTAAAAGTGGCGCGCAGTTAGTTCTCATGGGAATCTCGATTGTCTGTTGAAAACGCGGCCTCCAAATTCGACAAAAATATTGTCTATTGAAAATTCCAACATCTCGATTACGTCATTCTTTGTGTACTTTTTATTTGACTCAGTGTGGTTCTTAACAAAATATGTTTTGCCTTTCCTTACTTCTAAATAAGTGTATCTGTGTTCTCCGTTTTTAGTGCAGAAACATTGATGTATCAAATCAGAAATTACTGTTTTCAATTTATTATACGGCAGGGTAGTATAAAGAGTAGAAAATCAAAAGTTTGTATGCCAAGGCAATTTATGAGACCCATATTAATATTGCATGGTCCTGAATTTTTATGATGGTCTGCTACAGGAAATGGAAATAATAACAAAATTTCCGAACAGAATTGTGAAGAGCCGAAGTCCAGGAGGCAAGAAGACACAGCAGGTGGAAACCAACGGAAAAATTGTCAACCGCAATGGTCCTGACTTGCTGCAGGTGTAAGGTTGAATTTTGACCCCGTTGAAAATTGACCTTTCGGTCGTTTTTCAACGTTGAAAATTGATCCAAAAGCCATTGAATTTTGACCCTTTCCGTTGAATTCTGACCTTTATTATCAAATACTGACCTCGAATCGGGTCATTTTTCAACGCTCTAAAAATCATATGTAAAATGCAAAACACTATGTAACCTATATATATTAACTCACTTCTTCAGAAGAAATAGATTTAAAAGAATTTGTATATGAATAAATAAACGAGATATAATTTTGCAAGTTCATAGTTTTTTTCTTTGGAGACTTGCACTTGCCAAATGCTGATTCATCAATCCGTAACAAGTTAAACGTTCTTATATATCTTTTGAATCACAAGTAATAGATAAATTAGATTTTGTCCACAGGAGGTTGGGTGCTTACCTCGACCTACATTTCATGTATGAATGACTCAGATAAAAGCTTTTGTTTTCAAGTCAAGATCTGAGATATTAGAACAGTGAATGTGTCTTGGATAGTCACGAGTTTCATGATGACAAAAAGGTCAATTCGGCCTACATTTTATGCAAAAATTACTCAGGAAAAATTAGAGTTGAAGTCAAGATCCGAGACACTAGACCAGGTAGAGTAAAAGTATTTGTCAGTGGAAGCATGTTTAAATGCACCAAGGATCTTGAATAAAAATTATGTCACCTAGGCCTATATTTCATGCATAAGTAACTCAGGTTAAAGTTTGTCCTTGGTTTACAATACAGATATGCATTTTCAGGGGTGGTTTCAGCTGTTGATTGTTTAGTAGTCCGAAACAGACTTATTCAATCAAAAAGAAAATTCACGAGAGCATTAGCTGTCGTTCCTGACTTGTTACTTATATTGTTTATATAGGAATTGACTCACTGTAGCCCCCGTTTATAAGCCTCATTTACTATTTGAATATGTTAAAAACTGTTATTAAAAAACAAAACAAAAACAAACAAAACAAAACAAAAACAAAACAAACAAAAACAAACAAAAGCAAAATAACAAAAAAAGTGAAAACTGGTGCATAAAATCGTTTAAAACATAATAAAAATTGACGGGTGTTCCATGGAATCGTTGTGTCGTCTGCAATACAGAAGAGACATTTTTGGCGCAGTGACGAAAAATATATCATGCAAATTTGTTCAGCATATTAATTAAATTTTTTGAAGGACTAATTAAGATTAGCAAATTGATTACACAAAAGAGCTATGTTGGCTTGGCGAACCTCTAAAATATGTAAAAACAAAAGTTTAAGTATGATGTGCATAACCAGATCTGATAAACAACATATACTAAAAGTTCGGTTGGAATCTGAATTATAGTTATGATGCAGTTGTGATTTAACACACCAGATTAACAAAGAAGCTATTCCGTGAACCTCTAAAATCCGAAAAACCTAAATTCTAAGTAACAAGTGCATAACTTCGCCAAGCGAACGACATATCCTGAGCGTTTGGTTGGAATCGGACCAGCATTTATGAAGGAGTTGCGGATATATATACAAAAACGACAGACGATACAGGGCGACCAGGAAGACAACGTAAGACGACGGATATAGTAATTCCTATATGTATCGACTCTGCTAACAGCAGGCGACATAAAAACATGAGGCTCTCAAGAACCTGCATCACTCACCTGGACCATGGCTGATAAGAATAGTCAGTACAACCTCTATATGTTAAAGAGTCTCATTTTCTGGCTATGTTAAGAAACGTTTATATTAAAGGATCCAAGGTTGAATTGTTTTCCCTACTGGCCGCCATCTTGAATAATGAGCTGATCTGCACTTCTGCAGGACACAATTTAGTATTGAAATAGTTGTTAAGTTCATCTCAAACTGGCACAAATCGTTTTAGAAGAGATTCTTATTGAAAGCAGTCCAATATTAAGTTCCGTTCCCCAATGGTGTCCATCTTGGATAATGGTGCAGACCTGCAGGACACTTTGTTTGAAGGGAATCATCTATGATACATTGTGAATAAATTTGGTTTTAACTAGTTGTTTCCGCTGAAAAGATCTTTGAATTTGCTTTCCATAGAGTTCAATGTTAAACAATGGCGGTCATGTTGGATGACAATAGTCAAGTCAGATCTGGAATTCATAAGAATATTTCATGCAAAATGTTGTTCTAATCCATTCAGTTGATCTCAAGAAAAGATTGTTTGAAGGAAAAGATGGGCGGAGAACAGACGGTAGCCATGTAAGCTTCAAAAAGAAAAAGATGTAACCATGAACGACACAATCTTATCAAGGTTATGTTAAAACTGCTGTCACCGTTTATCAATGAAAACTTACCCCTACTTTGTTATTTTTGTTATAAATTTGATCTATAGTGACTCAGAAACTTAGTCTGTATCGCTCCCCTGACAAAATGCTAAATAGCAGGTTTTTTATGTTCTGTGCTGGTGGCCATGTCTTTTGTCAAATGGAAACGAAGTGAACATCACTGAACGACCTTCCGTACATCATTCCAGTACAGTTTAGAAAAAAATACTTCAGTAGCTTTATAGCTGATGATATAACCTACGGGAACAATGTGCAGCTGCCATGTTTTTTTTTTTTTTTTTTTTTTTTTTTTTTTTGTTTTTTTTTTTGTATTTGATTTGTTTTGGTCAGATCGGAACAAAATGAGCAATTAGTTCAAGAATCTACCATACAACTGTCCCGTAAAGTTTGGTAGATTGAATCGCTTTGAGGGTATTTCATAGAAGATGAATAAATAGGGCCTATGTTATTTTATGATATGACAGTCATGTTATTTGTTGGATTTTAATGAAATGAGCAATTTTCGTAAAGGTCCTACACTATGTCATACCAGTACAGTTAAGTTAAATTTGCTTTATTTTTTTTTCTGTGCAGATGATGAACATGATATTTTCCCCATAGATTCAAGACCTACTGGCGGTTATGTTTTTTGTCACATCATAAAGACATATTAAGCAGTTTCTATTAAAGCCCTTTTCTTTGTCATTACAATGCAATTTGATTAAATTTGCTTCAATAGTTTCAGAGCAGATGATGAAAAGAAGTTTTTACATAGAGTGCAATGTCAGAATAAGTTTCATGCTGGTGGCCATGTTTTTTTTATTGGTTCAGAACAAAATGAACAATCTTTGTAAAGGACATTCCCTACATCATTCTTGTAATGTTTTTTAAATGAATTTGCAGAAGTTGGAAATTCGATGTTTCCATACGGTCCAATTTTGAACCTAAGCTCCGCGCTGCCAGTCATGTTTTTGTAGGATTTAACAAAATGATCAATATTGACCTTCAATACATCATTCCTGTTAAGTTTGATTTAATTAACTTCAGCGAAGAAAAATGTAAAAATCAACGGACGGACGACGGACGCTAAGTGATGGCAATAGCTCACACTGAACCTTTGGCTCAAGTTAGCTAAAAATGAGACGGAAAGTGTGAATGTGAGGGAATAATTTGAGAATTTATCATAGGTTTTGTTCATTGTTTGCATATTTTTGGAAATTATTATAATTTTTAGATATAAAGTTTACACAAAATCATTATTTTTAGATTATCGGAGATAAAAATTCCCATTATATGCGAATATTTCATAAACAATAGACCATAAACCACACACATGCCTTTTGTGCTAATATTGGAGTCTCTATATTAGTATATATTTTGGTGCTTGAAACCATTGAAATCAAAGAAATAACTGTTGAAACATCTGAATGAAATTCTTTTATCAAATTATCTCCTCAGGAAGTATTTGCCCGACAACCGCTCATACGATACAACTCGACATTGAGAAGCCACAGACAAAATTTAAAATCATTCCCGCTGATACAAGCAAATAAATATTTGACAAAAATGTTGACTGCCAAACGGACATACTGAAGGACGGACAAGTGAAACGGTATGACATCCCGATAAGCGCCGTAAAATATACGCATCTTAAATAAAAATGTGATCTGACGCAAATCTTGATTAGTTGACTCATTTGAAATACGTGTATAACTTCATTTATCAATAAAAAAATCCTACATAAAATGCCAGTTCTGGTGGTATGAAGATGACCAGCGTATTATTTCTACCGAGGGTCAATCTTTAATGTTGAAAAATGACCAGCGGGTCAATATCCAACGTTGAAAGTTGACCAATCTCAACCAGTTTTCAGCATTAAAATGAAGGCCACATGTGGTCCGCATCGCTAACATTAATAGTTTTGAATTTCAAATAGGGTCAGCTTACACCGGATTTTAATTCACGATCCAGGCTAGTGTGAGCTTCTGCTTGGCGTCTGCATGATAATAATTTCCTTTATAGAATTTTGCGAAATTGTCTGCGTTGAAACATAAGTATTTAATTGATTGAATTAGGGGGTCACAGTTCATTTAAGCAGAAAAACTAAACTTGAAAATTTCAAATCTTTGATAGATTTGTTCATAGTTTGCATTTTTTGGAAATCATTATAAAAAGTTTGTACAATATTTTCACTACTTTTATTACCATTTCTCGAATATGCATTTCAAGTACTAGTATGATTATAAGGGATGGATGTTTAGAAAGAGAAAAAATTGCAACGTGAAAGAGGCAGGAATTGTTACCAGATTGGCAAAACAATCAAGAGATATCCATGTTTTGTTTGCAAACACAAAAGTCTCCCAAATGAGTTCCCATATAGATTTCCTAACCTGAATTTAAGATTGGCGCATCCTGTACAAATTTTTAGATTGTTTACACTTCCAGTTTTTGTATTTCTCATATGAATATATATATTTTTTTTTGAGTGGTCATTTTTCCACGACGGTCAGTATTCAACGCAAGGGTTTTAAAATTGAAAAAAAATAAACCTTGAAATCTGACAATTGGCCCGTTGAATATTGAGCTGGTCAAAATTCAATGGCTTTGGGATCAATTTTCAACGTAGAGAAATTGTCATGAAATCTAGTAAAGAAGTAAAGTATTAGTTGCCTTCAACATGCTTGTTTTTTCTGTACTTAAGAGACATGAGACATCTCCACAAATAACTGAAATTTCGGTATAATATTATTTTATATAAACTGCATGATAATCACAAATAATTTTGAAAATTTCATCAAGACATCTCATAATGTACGAAATCTCCAACAGTTTTGAGTTTTCTTCATTAAACATCTTCAATCCAAATTGAGTGTAGCCATTCTTTTGCAATAATCAATATTTGGCTTTATTTTGTACCATCGCATGTAGTTGAAGTTGACCTTCAAAAATGACCTAATAGTTCCCGACAGTCACAATTTCTTATTTTTAATTTCAGCATAACGAACTTATCATTGTGGACGTCCATGATTGTCACGCGATCGTTGGATCTGTTTTATTCCACAGTGGATTGCGATCATTCCCCTCCACGTTTTACCGATATTTTAAGCAATATTACAGACGTCAAAGCAAATGAGGTCGGCTGTGTAGTACTGGACACTAATGCAGCTTTAACAGAGTCAAGTAAGATTCTATTTATCAAAGATTGTGGAGAACGCCATCCATATGTTTGTGAGACGAATATACCTTGTAAGTATGTAAATAAAGTTATGTCATATTAATACAAAAATTAGTAGGAAAATGATAGAAATGGAGTATCATCAAAAATGACTTTTAATGGTCAAAACTTGTTGTGTTGTATCGATATTCCTTATCATGACAAGTCATATTACTGACCTTATATGGTATGAAATTGGTCAGTCAATTTTATATTTGGCGAAAGCAAAACTCGAGTCCCAATCTTTAATCGATATACCATATTAGGTCACTAACATGTTTATACCATGTTATTTTGATTAATGTTTATATCCAACTGTTATTCAAATAAAACATATACTGAGTGACAATGAAAACGCAACACTTAATTTTTTAGAATTTTTTAAAATATTTTTCGTACATAATTTTTAACAAATGTAATTGCAAATTTACTTGGAACTACACAAGCTTTAAAAAAAAAACAATTTCCCGCATCACTGGTTTTTGAAAACATGAAGCCAGCAATACATGGCTTCTTTTGGAACCTTTTTTGAACATTTCTGCAAATTTTCAAATCATTCTGTTGTTTAGAATTGAAATTCTCAAAAAATCGGCATTTATTACCCAAGAATTCAAAAATTTGCCATTTTTGACAAATTTCAACTCTAAACAACATCTTGACAAATTTGGAACTCAGAATTCGAAGAATAAAGCATTTTTCTTTAATTTTCAGTCAGAATGATTGAAATGTTCAGACAATTTGGGAAATTTGTTTCTGACTACTGAATCAAACCACTGGTGACGTCGCGTAATGGCTGCCACTGACGGTATATCTTTAAGTCGACCAAAATCGAATGTATTCGGTCAGCACGTGACGTCTTTTGACCTCTTGAGGATATCATGTAAAAGGTAGGTGTAAAAACTGAGCAGATATACTTTATAGTTTGTTCACTTCAAATAGTTTGTATACTGACCTCTATTACTAGACATGGATTACTGTCACTGTTACAAATATCAAATGCACTGAAATATGTTTATATTTTCCAATTGTGAGAGTAATGCTTGAGATTTCTATAATTATCATTTTTTTGAGAAATGCAAGGAATTGCAGTATACCAAAATATTAGAATCATTTATCCATTGAATAAGCCATTTACAACCAAAAAAAAAACAAACATGGATCATATATAATTTTGCATATAAGCAATGATATCCTGCCTCTAGTAAATTCCTAATACGTTGATTGGTCAAAAGACGTCATGTGCCGACCATGTATATTCCATGTCGGATGACCGATTAATATGCCGTCAGTATCCGCCATTACGCGTCGTCACTGTCCATGGTCAGAGCAAGACAAAGGTAAAGGAAGACTGAAAATAGCAGCCATTACAATTGGGAAATATGTTTATAGAATAGAATAGAATATCTATTGTTCCAAGTGGTCCCTCAAGGGGAATAATTACATGATAAACATGTAGCATACGATCAATCTACTGGTAAAGCAACTCATCCTAATTTATGCTATGATGAACATATTGTTGTTTGTTTGTGTGTTATTTGGTAATTTACTTAAACAAAAATGTGAATATGCAATAATGCATTTTGTCATCCACATGGCGTGTTATTTGAACTTTCATTATACTACTACTTTTCTTTAGTTACCCATAAAGAGTTTGTACATAAGGATTTGACACCAAAGGACACACCAATCGGTGTCACCCTTAGATCTAAAACGTTTGACTATAATACTTGTCTTAGTAAATTCAAGTCAGTCATGCACTACTTTGCTGCGGTATTTACAAGTGGAAATAATTCAGCAGACGACACTTGTACATTCTATGTCGGAAGTGCTCACGATGAGCTTTACTTCATGTCCTTCTACGTACGGGATTCAGCGATTGTTGATACTGCATTTGTGAAGCTACATCCCAGATGTAAGTCAAATTTTATAATGTTTTAGTTATAAGCGGTCGGTGTAAATGGTGTACATCACGTAAAAAAACAAAACACAAAAAAATCACTTTCTTTGGAAAGAAATTCTATAAAATAATTATATCATTAAATAAAATACAAAGTGTGTTGCATTTTTTCCATTTATATTTGACGTCATCTTTGTATTTGATTAACAATACGAGTTTACATAGAAAGCATAATTGATAGTTGTATAAAAATCAAGAGTGTTCTGCAAACTTGTACTAGAGCATTTCTGATTATTTCCCTCTTCGGGTCTGGAACCTAATTTATAGTTATATCTATGGCAACGCCGCGTACGCTTTGTCCAGTACTTTTAAACTTTCAACAATCTAAGCTATGAAATATTTCTTTCAGTAACCGAGTGAAATCTCATAAGTTAAATCTAGGGTTATTTTTGCATTTTTTAGTACACGTGAACCTACTTGATAAGTTACCACAATATGACACTAACGTCATCTTCCAGGAAGGTAAGTTACAAATATTTCTCTAGTTCTTGAATTCATACTTCCCATGTTCTATCGTGTATTTGTAGAAACTTTGT
>MJUU01033849.1:115176-130323 GCA_002080025.1 Modiolus philippinarum | reverse complement strand
AAATTGCAAAAATGTTCAGCATATCAAGATCTACCCATCCTGAAATTTTGGAGAAAATCCCAAACCCCTGTAGGAGTTTTTGCCCTTTTTTCACAGAATTTTCAAAATTTTCATATTTTTCGTCTTTTATTTCCAAAACTATAGAAGATGAAGGTTAAGTGTAAATTGATAAAATGTTTGCAATGCTGTGGTGACTTCAAAAGTGGTGTTGAAAATTGATCGTTGACCACCATTTTCAAAATGGCTGCCAAAAAAAGGGCGGGAAAATTCAACATCGTTCAATTTCAATAAAATTTGGTTTTCAAATAGATATTGATGTTGCGACTTCAAAACCAGTGTTAAAAATTGTTTGTTGACCGCCATTTTAAAAACGGCCACCAAGAAAGGCGAGAAAAATCAATGTTGTCCGATTTCAATGAAATTTGGTTTCCAAATAGGTATTGATGTTGCAACTTCAAAACCGATGTTAAAAATTGTTCGTTGAATGCCATTATCAAAATGGCCGCCAAAAAAGGCAGGAAAATTTAACGTCCGATTTCAATGAAATTTGGTTTCCAAATAGATATTGATGTTGCGACTTCAAAAATTGATGTTGAAAATTGTTCGTTGAACGCCATTTTCAAAATGGCTGCCAAAAAAGGCAGGAAAATTAAACATTGTCCAATTTCAATGAAATTTGGTTTCCAAATAGATATTGATGTTGTGACTTCAGAACTGATGTTGAAAATTGTCATTGCCCGCCATTTACAAAATGATGTTTTGACTTCAAAACTGGTGTCGAAAGTGGTCCTTAGCAAGAATGTTTTTTGTCAAAAAAGCCAAACAAAGAAATATACTAAAACATGATCAGACTTTTAAATACAGTTCAAGATATTGGTGGTATTCCAGCTACCAAAGTTTGAGAGACTAAGTTCAACTGTATAACTTACAATGTAAGCTTGATTGTCGTATTGTGCTTCATAGTTTTCTTCACAATATAAGAAATATGTTTAAACTCGATTATAAAGGGGAACTTGGAATGGTAAGGGGAACTTGGAATGTTTTGATTTCAGCATTATGCATTATCTGAATTATAAGGGGAACCCCTGCCCAAATTTTTTTTGAATGATGGTCTGAAATTGGTTGTAATGGAAGTGGGGCTTTAAATTACTGTGGAAACTGCTGAATCTACTTGCCCAATTGGAACCATACTTGGTGTCAACTGTCCATAGTCGGTACCTATCGAAGAATGTGTCTGGTAAGTCTGCATGTATTCCAAGATGGCCGCCAGCGTGGGACATAGTTTAACATTGGAACCTATGGGAAAACACATTCAAAGACATTCTTCTCTGAAACTACTTGGTCAGTTGGAATCAAACTTGGTCACAATAGGCCTTTAATGGTCTCTTAAAAATTATGTCTGACAAGTCTGCACCTCATCCAAGATGGCCGCCAACGGGGATCATTGTTTAATAATGGACCCTATGGGGAAAACATGTTCAAAAATTTTCTCCTTTGAAACTTCTAGAAAATGAGACACTAACATTGGGTCAATTTGGGCTGCAGGTGTTGCCAGTCCTGGACCAGGTGAGCTATACAGGCTCTTGAGAGCCTCTAGTTGGAGGTATTAAACTACAAAGATAACTCGGAGCATTGCCATTTCGTATATTATAAAACATTTGTAGTCTTCTCCTTTTTCGCCTCCCCGCTAGTACTTCCCTACCCAATTCTTTATAAATTAAATGCAAACTTGTAAAACTTGGCAATCCAGAAACAATTCTTGCAGCTTCTAGCTGTAGCTGTTCAAGTTTATTTGAATTTCCCAATCCACCATTATCCCAAACTTCACAGGCATATTCAAATAATGGCCTGATGTATACTAAGTATAATTTTTCCAAATTTTTTCGACACAACCTATACTTCAATTTCCGAAGAACTTTTAAATGTTTAGATATACTTGAAACAATATTTTCAATATGTATATTCCACTTAGCATTACTGCTAAACGTAACTCCAAAATGCTTGTGGCAGTTGGTAATAGGAATATCTTTATCATTTAATGTAAAATTAAGATGTGGAATACCTGTATTAGAAAATAGCATTATTTCCATTTTATCCAGATTGAACGACATTAACCATTTCCTTGACCATTCATCCAGCTCCTTAAAGTCATGATCAATTACAGATTATATTTGCAATCCATCATGACTAGATTAGTTGAATGAAGTGTCATCTGCAAATAGTCGACCAAGCGATATAAGAGTATCTGCAATATCATTAATATAAATAATGAATAGTAGGGGCCAAGGACGGACCCTTGGGGTACATCAGCTGAAATATCACAAAGTGATGATGATGAGTATTTTAACACTACTCTTTGTTGTCGGCCAATAAGATAACTTTTGAACCAAGTTAATAAGTTTTCATTTAACCCATACGATTTCATGTTATGCAAAAGCCCCTTTTGCCAAACTATATCAAAGGCTTTTGAAAAGTCGCAAAACACAAAACAATTAAACAATTTCTTTTTTCTCAAGTGAATTTAAGATACAGTTATACATTTCTATCAATTGGTGAACTGTTGAATATTTTTGGAGAAAACCAGATTGAAATTCATATATTAGCTTATTCATATTCAGATGATTAAATACATACTTATAGATGACACGTTCCATAACTTTCCCAACACAACTTATTAAAGAAATAGGCCTGTAATTAGATGGGGTTGAATTATCACCTTTTTTTAAAAATAGGTATCACATTTGCAATCTTCCAGCTGGTTGGATATTTAATTTGTTCAAGTGATTTGTTGAATATTATTTGAAGTAGAATTGCTATTTTTTCAGGACACATTTTTAACATTCTATGGCTGATTTTATCCGGTACAGATGCTTTATTTGGATTTAAACTTTTGATGATATCTACAATCTCATACACAGGTATATTAATATTATGAAGGATATTTTCGATTTTGTTTGTTATATCGGGAAGTGGGACATTATCATCACCAAAAGATGAAATGATACTAAAATATTTGTTTAACAGGTTACATTTCTCATCGTCTCCGTAAACTACATCATTAAAGTCATCATCCTGGATTATATTTTTGTAGTGGCGGTACATTGTAACAACGTTTGTTTTCTTTGATAAGCATCTTCATTTTTTTCCAGTAGGTCTTTGGTTTTGAAACATTATCCAAAATTATATTGTCCAAACTTTTTTCAAAATTTTCTTTAGCTATCCTTTTCAGGTTGTTAACTTTGTTTCTTTGTTTTTATCCCCGCATTTTCGAAGAAAGTTCGGGGATAATGTTATACCCTCCGTCTGTCTGTCCATCCGTCCGTCCGTCTGTTCGTCCGTCCGTCCGTCCGTCCGTCCGTCTGTCCGTCCGTCACACTTTTCTTGTGACTCAAACTTTCCTACATTTTTGGATTTAGGGATTTAATTTTGTTGTAGAATTGTTGCTGTAGTCTGCAGATGCGCAATAAGCTTTCGGATTTTTTATATTGGTCTTGGTGCAAACAAGAGGCCCCATGATGTCAATTTTTACACATGTGGCATGTGACACAAACTCCTCCTACATTTATGGATTTAGGGATTTAATTTTGTTATAGAATTGTTGCATATAGTCTGTAGATGCGCAATAAGCTTTCGGATTTTTGATATTGGTCTTGGTGCAAACAAGAGGCCCCATGATGTCAATTTTAACAAAGACCCAAAGATGTGGATTAGACACATGTGGCATGTGACGCAAACTCCTCCTACGTTTTTGGATTAAGGGATCAAGTCTTTATGCAGAATTGTTGCAGATAGTCTATAGGTTTGCAATAAGCTTTTGGAATTTTGGTTCCGGTTCCACCTCTGGTAAATTTCCTGAAAATGTCAAAGACACATATTTTATTTTAATTTTGGCATATTATCTTATATTCTGACAAGTGTTTGGTAAAAGACAAAATTCTGAGAACATAGGATTCTGAAAGGCGGTTCCAATTTTGGTAAATTTCCCAAAAGTCTCAAAGACCACTTATTTTTTGGAATTCTACCTAGCAACCATAGTTAAAATGTTTGTGTTGTTTAGGACGAACATTTTCATAAATTGGATTCAAAAATATTTGATTCCAATTTTGGTTAATTTCCTGAAAGTCTCAAAGACCACTTATTTTTTTTTTTTGGAATTCTACCTAGCAACCATACTTAAAATGTTTGTGTTGTTTAGGATGAACATTTTCATAAATTGGATTTCAAAAATATTTGATTCCAATTTTCGTAAATTTCCTGAAGTTTCCAAAGACCACTTATTTTTTGAAATTCTACCTAGTAACCAAACTTAAAATGTTTTTGTAGTTTAGGACGAACATTTTCATAAATAGAATTTCAAAAATATTTGAATCCAATTTTGGTAAATTTCCTGAAAGTCTCAAAGACCACTTATTTTTTTGAAATTCTACTTAGCAACCATATATCCTAGAATTCTTTTAGTAACAATAATGAATATCAATAGGTAGATTTAAAAAATAATGAAGAAAATTATGCCCAGGGTGTATAACAACTGTTTTCTGTGTCAAACAGGGAGTGCGGGGATAGCTGTCGTTTCCGACAACATCTAGTTTATGTTTGTCAATATCTGTCTGTCTGTTATATTTTTTTGCAGTTTTTCTAAACCTGTCTCTTTTTTTGATTTCTTTTGAACCAGGGACGATCATTATTGCGGACTGTTACCATTCTTGTTGGAATGCACTCCCTTGCAACTGCGACGAATGTTTCAGTAAAAGTATTGCACATTTCGTCAACATCCTCAGAGTTGCAAAGGAGTCCATTCCAATCTATCATATCAAGTTTTTCAGAAAATTTGTCAGTGTCAGCCTGGTCATATATCCATACCTCTCTTTTAAAAGATTTTGATTCAAATTTTGGGCATTCAATAAAGATAACAGACGCCTGAAATTCTGGGCCGTATATATGCGAACTGAGACTTTTATAGGTTTGAGTTAGGTCAGGCCGCATATTTGCGGCCCAGTGTAAAGTAGTACCAATATAGTCAAACATTGACTAAAACATCTCTAATGGGCTAGTTAAAATGTAAAAAGACGATATAAGTACCAAGCCGCATGTATGCGGCCTTAAATTCTGGGCCGAATATATGCGGCCTGAGTTCCCATTAGAATACCATGCTATAGGAAAAAATAAAACAGTCAAAGGATGGCTAAATGTTGTTTAGAATGCTAAGTTTATGCATAATATCACATAAAAACAAAGTTTTAGCCACCAGAAACGGTTTATATGGGATTTATAGAGATTCAAAGTCTCGGACCAGCGAGACTTTTATAGGCTTGAGTTAGGTCAGGCTGCATATTTGCGGCCCAGTGTAAAGTAGTACTAATATAGTCAAACATTGACTAAAACCACTCAAATAGGCTAGTTATGATATGAAAACAACATATAAGTGAGATATTAGTACCAGGCCGCATGTATGTGGCCTTGAATTCTGGGCCGCATATATGCGGCCTGAGACTTTTATAGGCTTGATTAGGTCAGGCCGCATATTTGCGGCCCAGTGTTAAGTAGTACCAATATAGTCAAACATTGGCTAAAACAACTCTAATAGGCTAGTTATGACGTAATAAGACGATATAAGTGAGATATTAGTACCAGGCCGCATGTATGTGGCCTTAAATTCTGGGCTGCATATATGCGGCCTGAGACTTTTATAGGCTTGAGTTAGGTCAGGCCGCATATTTGCGGCCCAGTGTTAAGTAGTACCAATATAGTCAAACATTGACTAAAACAACTCTAATAGGCTAGTTATGACGTAATAAGACGATATAAGTGAGATATTAGTACCAGGCCGCATGGATGTGGCTTCAAATTCTTGGCCTGAGTTCCCATTAGTATAGCATGCAATAGGAAAAAAATAAAGTTGTACCAATATAGTCAAACATTGACTAAAACCACTCAAATAGGCTAGTTATGATGTAAAAACAACATATAAGGCACATATTAGTACCAGGCCTCATATATATGGCCTTAAATTCTGGGCCGCATATTTGCGGCCTGATCTGTAAAAACAACATATAAGTGATATATTAGTACCAGGCTGCATGTATGTGGCTTCAAATTCTGGGCCTGAGTTCCCATTAATATAGCATGCAATAGGAAAAAAATTAATTTGTACCAATATAGTCAAACATTGACTAAAACCACTCAAATAGGCTAGTTATGATGTAAAAACATATAAGGCACATATTAGTACCAGGCCGCATATATATGGCCTTAAATTCTGGGCCGCATATTTGCGGCCTGATCCCATTGCCATATAGTACAACGGTGAAAAATTTAAAAGTCTATAAATATTGTCAAAATTTGTTCAGAATCACAAATATATGCATCAAATGACATAAAATCAAAGTTTTCCCATCACAAATGGTCTATTTCAGTTCTATATACCTTTAAGTGTTGGGCCGCATATATGCGGCCTAGGTTCAAAAATGACATAAATTATACGGAAATATATAAAGACATGGATTTTATATTTGAATTCAACGTAAAATGACAAGAAATAATGTTATTTTTGATAAAAAGTAACTTAAATAAGTATTAGTAGAAATCCAGAAAGGATGAGAGCAAAGTTGCTCAGAAAGTCTCCAGTTATTCTAAAATATCCCCAAGTATTTTCCATAAAAACATAAGTATGTTTCAAGAAAATAGTATAAATACTATAATTATGCCAGGCCGCATATATGTGGCCTGACATATATGCGGCCTGAGTCAAACCTTGGTCCGCATATATGCGGCCTGAAACATAAATTTTGACCTTGCATAATTTTTTTTATTTTCGGGGTTGGGTCTCCAAATAATGGAATTTATTAAAAATATGTTAATTTATCATGTCAAAAAGCGCCGGTACTCCCGCCATTTTGGCATTTTTGGGCCGCATATATGCGGCCTAAGTCAAGCTTTGGGCCGCATATATGCGGCCTGAGTAAAGCCTTGGGCCGCATATATGCGGCTTGAGTCAAGCCTTGAGCCGCATATATGCGACCTGAGTCAAGCCCCGGGCCGCATATATGCGGCCTGAGTCAAGCTTTGGGGGTGAAAGTCAAGCTCATCAAAGTCCATCGGATCATCAGGTTCAGGCAATCCCCATGGCTCAAGAAATATATCGACCTAAATACCGCTCTCCGCGCCAAGGCCAAGACCGACTTCGAGAAGGATTTCTTCAAGCTCATGAATAATTCGGTCTTCGGCAAGACCATGGAGAATATCCGGAAGCACGTAGACGTTAGATTGGTCACCACCGAAAAGCAGGCCCTGAAGCTCGTGGCCAAGTCCAACTTCGAACGTCTGGTCTTCACCGAGAATCTAGCAGCCGTCCATATGAAGACCAAGCTGAAATTCGATAAGCCGGTTTACCTAGGAGCCTGCATTTTCAAAGCTCCTCATGTACGATTTCCACTATGGATTCATGAGGAAGATGTAAGGTGATTGCGCACGGCTTCTCTTCACCGACACCGATAGCTTTGCCTATGAGATCAAAACCGACGACTTCTACCAGGATATCGCTCCGCACGTCCAGGCCAAATTCGATACATCCAACTACCTGGACGAGCATTCCTCCGGCATCCCCACCGGCGTGAATAAGAAGATCCTCGGGTTATTCAAGGACGAGTGCGATGGCAAGGCCATGATCGCATTCGTGGGGCTCCGGGCGAAGCTATACGCTTTCAAGGTGGATGACGGTGAGACCAAAGAAGGCGAAGGGAGTAACCAAGAGCGTCATCAAGCACAGCATCGCCTTCGAGGACTACAAGCGATGCCTCACCACTCAGCAAGAGATCCATCGTCCGATGAATATCCTCCGTAGCCATCTCCACCAGATCTACGCCGAGGAGATCAACAAGATCGCGCTCTCCACCAAAGACGACTAGCGCCAAATCCTCCCCGACGGCATCAGCACCCTCGCCCACGGACACTATCGAAATGCCCGCAATTGAGGTGAGATCATCCCCTCTGCACTTATAAGGCTCTGACGGGTGCGGATGCCCATCCCTAATTTAGTAAACTCTGACAGGTGCGGATGCCCATCAAGTCTGACCATACTTAGATAAATGAGCAGCATACGAGTGCACGGCATCCTCCTCCCCCACCAGCCCCTCTCGAATCTTGATTTTGAGGAAGCTGTCAAGACCCTGAGAATCCCCCACTTCAGAGGGGTTTCATGCGCAATGCCCTACCACCCACCCCATGGCCCATCGAATACGGCATCCTGAATCACGACGATCGCGATGGCCCCGGCACGCACTGGACGTGCTGGCATAAGCATGGAGGACTCAAAGTCTACTTCGATCCCTACGGCTTACCCCCACCCAACGAGATCGTCGAATATCTGAGGCCAGAGATTCGATATAATACCGATTAGCTTCAGCGTCGCGGCGATGTGGTCTGTGGGCACTTTTGCTTGCACGTCTTGAAGCTTCTTTCTGAAGGTTGGACGCTCGAGGAGGTCATCTTCGACCTATAGATAAATGGATAAGTTTGGATCTCACTCGAGGAAGCGCATGCCCGTCTGGCGGATGCTTCAGGACCTCAATATGAACGATCATCGCATCAACAGTCTTGGATTACCGCGGGATAGCTTGGACGCCGTGACGAAGAAATCGGTCACTCAGCAGCTGAAAGATAGTATGAAAGACACGGACGAGCTAGATTAAGAAATGAAGCAGATGCAGATGACCATCAAGCGGATGCAAAGGGAGTACGACGCATCCCTCAAAGACCTTACCAAAAAGCTGATGACCAAAGTCGATAATTCAGAGTGCGTCTTGACCAATGGTGGCTTGATGACTACGAATTTAGACATGCAAAAATATTGCGTGCTAAATCTCCCACTCCCCCGGACGGATAATGAGCCCATCACAAAATCCGTCTACGAGCTCCTGCAGGCAGATCTAGACGCATTGAGGCTCTTCGTCGAGCTGAAGCATGCGTAAATCATGACTTTCTGGTCTCTCATGATCGAGACCATAAAGCCATCTGGGATCATTGCCAGTCGGACTCTTTGACCCATGAATTGAAAGATGCTGAATATCCCAAGCACTTCAGGAAGATTTCCTTCACCTCATCCTTGGTTCGTCGCCGCAGGATATCTTCGATGCGAAAGACGTCCTGATCGGTACGCTGTAGCTCCTGCTCGTAGAAGGATCCGTCGATCTCCTCGTCGTTGTAGAAGTTATTTAGGCGATAGGTCGGCGGCTGCATCGCTAGGGTCTGAGATGGTGAAGACTTCCTCCGTCCAGCGCGGAGTATATCCCTTCTCGAAAATGCCCTTCTTCTTGATGATCCGGACTTTATCGCCGACGTCGAATCGCTGAGGCTTCATGGATGGGAGATCTCCGTAAAGATTCCAGAAGACCTTTGCCCCGTGCTCTTTCTTCCTGGCGGCGGTGGGAGTCATCTTGATGGATCGATGCTTGGTGGTATTATACTGGCGGACGAGATCGTCCAAGACGGGAAGGTAGGTGCGCGTAGAATTGGCTGAGAAGTACTTGAACATCTTCTCCTTCATGGTGCGATTCCAGCGCTCCACCACGCTCGATTTCTCCTCATTCTCCGTAGAGTAGAGCTCGACGTCGTGTTTCTGGAGCAGATCCTTCATCTCACGATTATAAAATTCAATACCCTTATCGGTCCATAGCTTCTCGGCCTTGCGATCCTTGATGACGGTCAGGAAGGCATCTCGCACCGTCGCACCTTTCTTATCTTTGCGCGGCACCAACCAGCCGTACTTGGAGAAGACGTCGATGATGCTCAAGAGGTATTTGAAGCTTCGATTATCCCGCGAAAAGGCGCTCATATCTACGAGAACGGCTGCCCAGGTCTCGTCCACCCCACCTACCACCACGCGACGCTTCTGAAATTTGCGTCTGACGGGCTTATGCACCTCCTCGGCTAGGTCATCCGACCATCTTACTTTTTTCTTCACGCCCAGCCCAAATTGTGCCTTGGTGCCGATGATGGGCCTGACGATACTTCGATCCATGCGCTCGCGGGCCGTGGGCTGCTGAATGCCATCCAGCTCCTTGAACATGGTTTTATCGCAGATGGAATTGCGGGCGGTCGTATCTTGATGCTGAGCATAGCAGAGATCGTGATGATAGGATGCCTTACCCACGCGATTGATCGGCATGGACCAGGGCTTGGGGGTAACGTCTGCCTTCAGACGCCTATGAAGCTTGGTACCGGGGCCGGTGAAATTATGCCCTGGTAAATGCATCTCCACGGGCATGCGTTTGAGCATCTTATTCCAGAGCCCGGCACCCGACGCAGCGATAAATTGAGACTTCTGGACCCCTAGCGTATCGGTGGGCTTTCGACATTTCAAGCAGAACGTTGCCATTTTATATAGATAAATGGACGTTGAAGACCTTACGTACGATGAGCCTACCGCCAGTAGGCATAATCTCGTTCTCCTCCCGCAGCGATCCATCCGAGGTCTGATCATCGGAAAATCAGACTGCGGCAAGACGACGCTGCTGAATAACCTCCTCCTGGGCGACGGATGGCTCGACTACGATCGACTCTGCGTCTTCGGAAAATCGCTCCACAGGCCCATATTAGCTGCTGCGGCAGGCGCAGGATTTTCGAAAGACGATATCCGCGAGCTTCTTTCCATCAAGGATCGCTATCCGCAAACCATGATCGACGTGGTGGACGTGATGAAGCCACCGCCCAAACCAAGTGGTATCGAGCCCTTCTTCTTCGAGCAGGTGACCGGCGTGCCCGACCCACGCGACCTCGACCCCTCTCGCAAGAATCTCATGGTCTTCGACGACTTGATGCTCAGCAAGCAGAGCATGTGCGAAGATTACTACGTGCGCGGGCGCCATAATAACGTTGATTGCTTCTACCTCTGCCAAAATTACTTCAAGCTCCCGCGAGCAGGATGCCAAGAATCGCGATCATATCCACCGGGACCATTACAGCGATCTCACCCGGCTAAGTTCGATACCCTATGCAATCGCTCTTGGGCCAAGCCTCACGGATTCATGACCATCAATCTCACGAGCCCAAAGACGGCTGGAAAGTATCGATGCAATATGGATGAATTCTATCGAGTATAAGATAAAGAATGATGCAGGAATTTTTCCTGGAAAATCATGGGACTTGGATCGGGAAATGCCCCCGAGCCCTCACGACCACCCCCTAGATGCAAGCACCGGTGGGAGCGTGTGCTTATTAACGATGAGATCCCGGGATATGATTGCAGCAGATGCGGTGCCGAAAGGTATGCTCACCAAATCGATGACCAGGATTTCGAGGGAAGGTCCTATAATTCCCATTCCCGCCGACGGCCGTCGCTCGGACCCCAGTGCTGCATCAAGACGGTTCGAGGCCATCAATGCACGTACCCATCCATATCGCCAAGCGATAAATGCAAGAGGCATTCGAGGCTATTTCATAAGGCGTGCTGCCGATTTGGAGCTCCGATCGCTCGCGGTAAGGCTTTGGACCGTGTCCACCAAGAGATTATTGCCTTGTCCAAATTCGCCAGCCTCTGGTCGGGCGTAAAAGTCCGGATGGCAAGGGAGTATGATCATTAAATCGCGCATAGGATGGAACTCCCTCAAATGCATCAACGCTTTTGGGCGTTCGTCCAATTGTCTCCCATCGCCTAGGGGCGTTCATCCCATCGTTTCCCGACGCCCCATAGCGTTCGTTCCATCGCCCCATAGCGTTAGATCCATCGCCTCCCAACGCCCCCTAGCGTTCGATCCATCGCATCCCGACGCCCAATAGCGTTCGATCCATCGTCTCCCAACGCCCCATCGCGTTCGATCTATCGCCCCATGGAGTTGGTCCCATCGCCTAGGGGCGATGGTCTCATCGCCTCCCAACGCCCCATAGCCTTTGATCTATCGCCCCATAGCGTTCGTCCCATCGCCTACGGGCATTCGTCCCATCGCCTCCCAACGCCCCATAGTGTTCGTCCCACCGCCCGATAGCGTTCGATCCATCGCCTCCCTACGCCCCATAGCGATCGTCCCATCGCCCCATAGCGTTCGATCCATCGCCTCCCAATGCCCCCATAGCGTTCGTCCCATCGCCCCATAGCGTTCGATCCATCGCCTCCCAACGCCCCATAGCGTTCGTCCTAACGCCCAGGGGCGTTCGATCCATCGACTCCCAACGCCCCATAGCGCTCGATCCATCGCTTTCCATCGTTCCATCACCTAGGGGCGTTCGTGATGCTATTAATAAAATGACGTTCATCAAGATCACCGATCCTAAGCAGCGTGAGGCGCTTGTTAGGGACCTGCAGGAGACCAAGCGTAGTATTCAAGCTAACGATATGCAGCATCGTCTGGATAAGATCGGACTTAGTCGTGACTTATCCAAGATATTCAAGCCCGTCGTCGAGACGCAAAAGAAGACCGCTTCCCAGATCACCAAAAAGATCGATGATCTCACCCTACCCAATCCCGTGCCTACCCGATTACGACGACGATCCACTACCCATCGGGCAAGCTCTGACTACCAATCTCGGTCCGCGAGCCACTCACTATCTTCAGCTCAGTATGACTCCCAAAGCAGATCATACTTTTGAATTGCGAGTGGAAGACGGCGCCATCACGATCGGAAGTCTCCCCGTCACTTTCGACGGTGATGATATCATCGTCGATGACGAGCGCTATAGGGGTACCCCCGGCCTATGGGAGCTCATGGTCATGAAGCATCCCGAAGGAGGTGGACGACCTGAATACCTATGGTGATATCCTACGAGCATCGAATGCCATGTACCAAGGCAATTCAGCACTCTCGCAGACCCCCAAGGCTAGCAAAAGCAAGAAGTGGAAGGAGATCGTCTCGTACCTCTATAAGCAAGATAAGTATGGGAGTGGGGTCCGGACCGTCTTTCTTCCCAAATGCTTCGACCAATTGCTGGATCGCCTCGATCTTTGCGCCGCCGCCTATAAGGCTGGGATTAATGGGGTGCGCAACAAAATCCTGGCCATCCTCGATGCCATGAGGAAATCAATGCATATTGCTAGGAGGAGTACGAGACGCTGCATCGAAAGCTCCTCTAAATAAATTTTCGATGCCTTTAGTAGTGAATGACGGATATCGCCGGAGATACGTAGTCAGTGGGCGAGGATTATTCGATACCATCGCCAGTCTGGCCGGACGAGTGTTCACCTCTTCTGTCGCAAAGACGTTTGGAAGCAAGGCCGTGAGCGCCGCTTCCATTGCAGCCATCAAGGGATTGGAGAAAGGAGCGACTGAGGCCGTAGACCACGTCGTTCATCGAGTGACCCGCAAGAAGCCCGCCACCAAAACCAAGAAGCCCCTAGCACCTGCCACCAAAACCAAGACAACTCCTCAGCAGCAGGCCCATCTCAATAATCTCATCGCGGGTGGCGGAATCGCAACCATCCACGACTTCGTCCAGCGCTATAAATAAATAAATATATGATGGCTGATATTCTTTCTATCACCGAAGGACTGACTTTCGACGGAAGCGTCCAGGAGTACAAATTTTTCGAATACCATCCCATCAACGGGACGCAGCTGAATAGATCCGGCATCGAGATCCGCTGCAGCATCTAGTCGCAGGATCTCTTCCTCCATCCCTCCGAGAGCTACCTCTTGCTGGAAGGAAGGCTCCAGGAGGGTGATGGGTCGGCCTTTGCCGATGCCAATCTCATCTCCCTCATCAATAATGCAATGATGTACCTCTTCAAACACATCAGCTACAAGCTTTCCGGGCAGACAATCGAGCATTTGAACGATCCGGGGGTCGCCACCACTATGATGGGCCTAATCACGTATCCAGACGATTTCTCCAAGTCCCAAGGCCTCAACCAGTTATGGGTCTAGAATACCTCCGCCGCCGCTGCCGTCGCGAATCTTGGATTTGCCGCACGCAAGGCCTACGTCATCGCAAAGCCCGCCAATAAGGGATCCTTCTCCTTCACCATCCCCTTGAAGCATATCTTCGGCTTTGCCCAGGACTACGAAAAGCTGGTCTACGGATTCAAGCATGAGCTCACTCTCGTCCGCGCCTCGGATAATGACGCCATCTTCCGGGATGCTACCAATATCAACGACCCCGGCAAGATCGTCCTCAGCAATCTCTCCTGGTTCATTCCCCACGTGATGCCTTCCGCCGAGCAGAAGCTGCGGCTCTATAAGACCATCGAGAGCAAGGTGAAGCTAGATATCGGCTTCCGCATGAGGCAGTGCGAACTCCGTTTTGGATTGGGAAATTTTGCGTCCTTACCTCGATTTTTTTTTTTTACTTTCTCACCAGATCGTATGAAAGGTAGTGTTGATTGGATTTCTTGCTCAGCTTGAATCCAGTGCTCCGAACCAAAGCTCCTTGCAAGGGACCCTTTTCTTTGTTGAGCGTGGGGCAAGCCCATGCCTTGGTGGTCTCCCCTTCTTGATTTTTCAGAGTGAGGATTTTGCTCACGATAAGTTACACATAATGTTTGAAGGACTGGCACCGCTTCCGGCTTCAATTTTGATAAACATCAACGGGGAGAAAAAAGACGACGTGGATGTCGGAGAGTTCAAATCAGACGTCCTTTCGTACATTTTCGGCATGATGCGACCTGGGCGCGCCTATTACGTTGTGCCCTTGCCCACGCCGATGGACCCACGTAGACCGATACAAATTATTTCCTAGGGATACACAACACCTCCTACAGGATACGATCAAAATCAGCCCATTTAGTAGACCAAAGAACATGGGGGACTAATTTTGATCGTTACTTAGGTCTCGTCACGGGGAAAGGGTTAACAATGGCGTATAGTGTCAGATTGAAACTTCTGGGCCTGAAAGCCCCATCTGAATTGATCATCTAAAAATACCAAACGAGATGTGTCAAACACGTCAATATATGTATCCACCAATAATCACTAAAAGGTGTAAACAGAATTACCATTCAGTTTGCACGTACACCAAGGAGTAATGCTTAGTCCTGGGCAATCTATCTTCTGGGCCGTGAAAGGTGGTGTATCGAGCTACACGACAGCATACATAAATCTTTGATGGGCCTCAAAGCCCGTCGGGACCTTTTTTGATGCCCGATCGGTTAACACATAAGATCCAACACATACTTTTTGGCTGTCTTGGTTGATATTGTATTCTTCTAAGGCAAGGCGTTTCTG
>MJUU01033849.1:94339-114656 GCA_002080025.1 Modiolus philippinarum | reverse complement strand
TGCTTTTTCTTATATAATTTAGGTTAAATTACAGAAAGTTGAAGTATTGCGGGCATCGATACAATATCAAATGAAGAAAATCTGCTTTTTCTTATATAATTTAGGTTAAATTACAGAAAGTTGAAGTATTACGAGCATTGGTACAATATCAAATGAAGAAAATCTGAATTTTCTTATAAGCGAGCGAAGCTCGCTCTTTATGGTAGAAACGTGGTAAAAAAAAGGAGCTATAAATAGATCGTAGCTATAAATAGATTTCATATGAAGCTGTTCAAATCTTTCGTCAAACGTCGCCGACTCTCGCGTGACTATTCATCCATTATGGCGACTTGATTCCCATGATCCTGTGTGATTTTTTAGAACATGTTAAATATGCGTTCGTCCCGATCATTTAAAAAATGCGGGCATCAATATATAATATCAAATGAAGAAAATGTGCTTTTTCTTATATAATTTAGGTTAATTTACAGAAAGTTGAAGTATTGCGGGCATCGATAATGTATCAAATGAAGAAAATCTGCTTTTTCTTATATAATTTAGGTTAAATCACAGAAAGTTTAAGTATTGCGAGCATTGGTAATATATAAATGAAGAAAATCTGAATTTTCTTATAAGCGAGCGAAGCTCGCTCTTTATGGTAGAAACGTGGTAAAAAAAAGGAGCTATAAATAGATCGTAGCTATAAATAGATTTCATATGAAGCTGTTCAAATCTTTCGTCAAACGTCGCCGACTCCCGCGTGACTATTCATCCATTATGGCGACTTGATTCCCATGATCCTGTGTGATTTTTTAGAACATGTTAAATATGCGTTCGTCCAGATCATTTAAAAAATGTCAATGTCATTTCAATCAGTCGATCGGTTTGTTTATTTTAAGTGTCATTGTTTCCTTTCACTTAACTTTTGTTCTAAATAAATCCAACTACATGAGATTGATAAAAAACGTGAAAATTAGCGTGGAGCAAATAAATTAAATCAACAAAAAACGGCGTAGATGTCATGACTGATGGCGTCAAGTTACTTAGTTAGCCAACAAATGCATTCGGTAACATACATGCATGCAATCATTATCAAAAATATGTCCATCTAACACCTCGAGTGAACTCAAAGATGAAATTAGTGGTGTCAGTGATAAAATGTCTTACCTTGAAATTAGTATATCGCTTCTCTTAATTTTAACGCTTCCATAATTGTGTATATTTGACTGAAAACTTTCAAATTAAATGGCATTACGCTTTAAAACATCACAATGCTCAAATGATTGTGAAAATTGTCAATTGTCAAAGCGTCTGCTACACGAGTACCGGAAATGTACAGTACATGTACACCTACACTTCAAGGACCGACAACATACTACATAAAATCAAAGAACTGAAGTGCTGTTGAGATTGCAATGCAATCTGAGATAGCAAAAACCGTTGATAAATATCATGGTGAGTTCGTGAAATATGAATAAAATTGAATGCTGATTTTAATCTTCTTCCCTGAATGGATGAGTCTATTTATAGGAGACTCGAACAGATTTTGTGGATCTCACACATCGCCATTTTTAATATAATAAGACCGGTTATTCGGATACAAAGAATCCAAGTCCTTTCCAAACCAACACTATATTTATATTTCCACTGCTTTATAATTTATCCAGGTAACACTAAGTATTTTTTGAAGGACTTCAAGTTGCACATGTCTCAAATATACCCCTCTTGTTACTGATGTTTTCTTCCTTTATTCTTTGTTTTCACTCACCTGGGTCAAAAGAACGAAATGGGATATTGCAGAACGTGGGGTTCTGGCAAATCTGTTTGTCATTTTGCAGAATATTTAGGGACCAACTCTTTAACTTGAAGGGCGGTTAACGGTATGCTTTTTTTCTTGACAGAATATTTATTTTTATTCACTTGTATCAACAAACTAAAGTTTGGGCAGAAAGCCTACTTCAGAATATATTTTTTTTCATTGTTATTGCAGCCAAAATATTTTTTCACATAAAACAGCTTCAAAATATTTTGGGAAAAAATCATAGTTCTCCCGGCTTTCAAGTTAAATGGCCGGTCCCGTATTTCCGAAAATTTGAGTGTTATTTTTTTTTATTTTCATGTTTTTTTTTACCATTCTCTATATATCTTCTATGTAGATAGGCCAAAAGTAAAATGAAGTTTGTTTCTCCTTACCCTGCCGACCCTCAAAGAGTGGCACTACTCAAACTCAAATAATTTTATTGACTTTTCAGAGAGAATTTTTTTTTCTCAAATTTGGATAAAAACGGTTATTTTTTAACCTGTTTTTAGTAAAATTTATATAAAAAAAATCTTCCTACCTACCTACTCAACATCATTAGGTGAGGTCGGGTAAGGGGAAACAAATCTTTTTTAATTATGGCCGAATCTGATTGCAGGAAGGTCTTTGCAAGATAACTTTTCGGGACTGAATGTTTTTTTTAAAAACTAAAAAAATGTCAGACTCCGCTAAGTTGAATATTTTGTTAACCTTTCATCTCTCATTAAATAATCAAAGCTTGTAAAACAAAATAAAAATAGAGCAATTCTATCATTTTCAAAACAGAATTATAAAGAAACTGTTATAAAAACATAAATAAAATATACAAACATATGTACAGAAAGACATTAACACAATTGTTTACAAAATAAGAAATTGCTAACTGTGAAATTCGAAATGAAATACTAGCAGCTTTTGGCAAGTAAAAACGTTTACATATCAAAATACCGAAGTTATTTGAGATATCATCCACAAACAAATACTTCAGGGTAAAAAGGGTAATTAAAATAATGAAATAAAACTTACTTCTCTAACAAGACAAACTTCATCTTCAAAACCAGTAATATCTTACCTTTACCTTTACTTCCAGTAATTCCAGTATGTAAAGTCCGATAAAAAATTATGTTGAAACATGCTCCCTATATATACATGTAGTACAATTTAAAAAAAAGCAGGTTCCATACTATAAATTACAGGGAAGGACTTCGATTTGACATACAATCCTTTGGATGACGATATATGGTTGGGGTGATCTTATTATTATCATAATGTGCCATTTTTTATATGTGCTTATCTACAGTATGAACTTAAAAAAATATCGACACACGTACAAATACCATAAAAGCTTAAGGTTTCGTGCAGCTAATGCTGCACAAAAGATAAAATTCGAAATATTTGACCCCATCACTAAGACTGAAGTCATATTTTGGGACGGCGCCTCTGGGAAACCCCTTCTCTCCCTTTTCCATTCAAAGAATCTCCACTGAAACAACTGGGCGTTTGGAACACAACTTTGTCACAATGGTCCATGGTTACCGTACCCTCCATTGCATAGGTCTGCACCCAATCCAAGATGTCCACCAGCAGGGCAAACGTTAACATTTGTTCCTATGCCATGTAAATTCATTTAAACACCCGGTCTCTTAACTGACCGCTGATCGAATTGGAACCAAGCTCGATTATAATAAACTTTGGGAGATCCCTTCAAAATTTGTGTCCATCAGGATTGCTCAAATTTCAAGATATCCACCAATGAAAAAGAAGTTTTTCATCGAACCCCAATAGGAAATTCATGCCATTATGATCTCTGAAACTGATGTCTGTATGATGTCAGTCATGGCCTGTGAGCAATACAGTCAGTGAGAGCCTCTCCTTTATTCTTCGCTCACTTTTAAGGTGTCACCTTCCTCATATTATATTTTAGGTTCTATTACAGCAAGTTGAAGTATTGCGGGTATCAATATAATATCGAATGAAGAAAATCGGCTTTTTCTTATATATTTTAGGTTAAATTACAGAAAGTTGGAGTATTGTGGGCATCGGTACAATATCAAATGAAGAAAATCTGCCTTTTGTTATACATTTTAGGTTAAATTACATAAAGTTGAAGTATTGCAGGCATCAATATAATATCGAATGAAGAAAATCTACCTTTTCTTATATATTTTAGGTTAAATTACAGAAAGTTGGAGTATTGCGGGCATCGGTACAATATCAAATGAAGAAAATCTTCTTTTTGTTATATAATTTAGGTTTAATTACAGCAAGTTGAAATATTGCGGGCATCAATATAATATCGAATGAAGAAAATCTGCTTTTTCTTATATAATTTAGGTTAAATTACAGAAAGTGGAAGTATTACGGGCATTGATATAATATCGATTGAAGAAAATCTGCTTTTTCTTATATTTTAGGTTAAATAACAGCAAGTTGAAGTATTGCAGGTATCGATATAATATCGAATAGCAAAATCTGCTATTTCTTATATATTTTAAGTTAAATTACAAAAAGTTGGAGTATTGCGGACATCGATATAATATCGAATGAAGAAAATCTGCTTTTTCTTATATAATTCAGGTTGAATTACAGAAAGTTGGAGTATTGCGGGCATCGATGTAATATCGATAGAAGAACATATGCCTTTTCTTATATATTTTAGGTTAAATTACAGAAAGTTGAAGTATTGTTGGCATCGATATAATATCGAATGAAGAAAATCTGCTTGTTTTATATATTTTAGGTTAAATTACAGAATTTTGAAGTATTGTGGGCATCGATATAATATCGAATGAAGAAAATCTGCTTGTTTTATATATTTTAGGTTAAATTACAGCAAGTTGAAGTATTGCGGGCATCGATGTAATATTAAATGAAGAAAATCTGTTTCTTCTATAATTTAGGTTAAATTACAGACAGTTGAAGTATTGCGGGCATTGATATAATATCGAATGAAGAAAATCGGCTTTTTCTTATATATTTTAGGATAAATTACAGAAAGTTGAAGTATTGCGGGCATCGATGTAATATCGATAGAAGAAAATCTGCCTTTTCTTATATATTTTACTTAAATTACAGCAAGTTCGAGTATTGCGGGCATCGACATAATATCGAATGAAGAAAATCTGCTTTTTCTCATATATTTTAGGTTAAATTACAGAAAGTTGAAGTATTGCGGGCATCTATATAATATCGAATGAAGAAAATCTGCTTTTTCTTATATATTTTAGGTTAAATTACTGCAAATCGAGTATTGCGGGCATCGTTGCATTATGGAATGAACAAGGATTTGTATATAAATCCTTGGAATGAATAAGTTCTGCCTTTTCTGATATATTTTCGTCAAGGATTTGTATAGTGATACTACTATACAAATCATTATTTTTGTTGAATTACACCAGAGACATTTAATTATATGTCTCTGATTACACAATTAAGCTTCAGTATTGTGGATGCATCATTATAACGTAAAAATGAAATTTTTATATGCACCTCATCTGATATTTGATGTTTGTGGCTGTTTGCAGCATATTTTGTTTACTACTGGACTGATTTTTTTTCAGTTTTATTTATCTAATTGTTTATTTTACAAAATGACGGAAATACATAAAGTGACTCTTTTCTGATAGTTCTGATAGGGTAACGGCAAAATTGAAGAAAATTGCACTCAACGTGTGACAAATTTGTGCGTTCGTCGTGTGAATCGTGTGCGCGTGGTTGGGAATGTTGGACGTATCCATCGCTGTATAAAATGTCGAGTATTTACAGTTCTTTTATTGTTTTAGAGCTACAATGTATACGACAGAGCAGTCAGGATTCTATGACAGGTTAGAGCGGTCAGGGCTCTATGACTGGTCAGAGCAGTCAGGATTCTATGACTGCTCCAAGTTAGCTTCAAGTTAACTTAGGACTGTTCTCATGACTGCTCCCAAAGTTAACTTAGACGAGAGGCTATGTCTGCACCCTACTGTAGAAATCTACAGGGAAAGAAATTAAAGAAGAAAAAGGATGAACTATTGACAATACACAAACCTCAACTAGTGTTGGCTGACATAGTACAAGGCTCGACATATGTTTTTTTTTTTTTTTTTTTTTTTTTTTTTTTTTTTTTTATTATCGAAGCACATCGACGTGTAAAAGATTGAGGCTATGTATTTCTTATGTGTATGGTCACTACTTCAAATGGAAATCTAACTACACATACAGCACGACATAACATTACTGTAAAATGTAACTAATTAAAAGAAATTAGAATTTAGCGCATTTCTACTGTTCTGTGTGTGGTAACGGTTTCCTATTTCCAATGCGCTTACGAGGTAATCTTTGCATAAAGAAACAATGAAAAGTCAAAATTAAATTGTATCCCCTTCATGGCGTCGGACAATAATTATTTTCCTTCATGCACATCTGCTTATTGTGTCCCTTCTTTGTGTAAAGCTTCCAGTGGTTTAAGAGGAGATGTGCTTACGAGGTAACCTTTGCAATAGGAATAAAAAAAAGTAAAAGTCAAATTATCTCCCGTTTATGGTGTTGGACAATAATTATATTTCTCCATGCATATCTGCATATAGTGTCCTTCCTTGGCGTAAAGTTTCATCAAAATCCTTCAAGTGGTTTAAGAGGAGTTGCGCTTACAAGGTAAGTGTGGACAGACGGGCAGACAGACAGACGTACGGACAGACAGACAGGGTGATTCTTATATCCCCAAATTTCGTTTGCTGGGGTATAATAATGAACGCATGGTACTTGGATAGCGTAAAATGACACTGTTTTTAAAGATATGTTAGATGTAGTCCATGCATCAGACACAACATGACACCCGTTTTGCCAGATCGAGAGGAATTACGTGTTGTGAGAAAGCTGAGTATTGTGAAGGTTTCAGTCAATCCTCTTGACGTTGAAATTGTGGGTTTTTACATCTTTAAAACTGTATAAATTAGACATTTCCTGTTCTCCGACTGATATGAAACAGAGTGAGGTTTGACATTAAATGTATTTTGTTGAACTAAAACAAATAATCCCGTGAACTTTATATCCCGAATTCTCGGCGGAAAAATGTAACTTTTCCCGAGTCTCGCTTCGTTTTAATCCAGAATTCCCGATCAAATTGATCCAAATCCCGAATTCCCGTTAAAAAAACCCAATCCCAACGTCCCGAAAAAGATCCTTCTTACCCTCTTTATATAAAGGCTATTTATGATAACCGCAGACGTTACACTGCGCTACCCCAAATACACACAAGTTGTGATATTTTTATTTATTTATAAAGAAATTATAAGTCATCCAAGTTGGTCGCTGTCTTCAGACTCCATATATATGTATATATTAGCCGCAGCCATTTGCCTAACTCGGTACATATTTATATAAATTAATCATAGGAAAAAAATACAAAAACAAAAATTGTGTCCCTTAAGTAAGAATCGAACACCGACCGTCTGCATGATATCCCGAGACTTTTTTTTATCTTTAATGATATCCCGAGTTGCTACCACCGCGTTACCTCCGACCCGCTATAGAACTGATATTTTTTTTACTTGAATCATTAAAAAATGCAGTTATTTGCCCCCTTTTTCTATTTTCGTTTTAAAATTTTTATAACAACTTGTTGCTTCAAAGAATTAAATAAATATTTGAATTTTCAATTGTTTAAAAATATTACTATGTAGTTGTTGAAAAAAAAATGTGATGTATTTATTAAAATCAGCCAAAAAAATGCATGAACACAAGATAGCATTAGAGTCTTTTGAGGATATTATTATATATAACTAGGTAATTCACAGACGGGCATCCAGATTAATAGGTATCAAATCATTCATAGGTAGCTAATCAGTGAATCTGGACGGTCATTCCTCGACTAAATTATTAAAATCCGTTCTATGCTTTGCTCTCCACATAACTCGACACAACGAGGAATAAAATTTTTATCTCAGGAGCTTCCATAAGTAAAACTAGTGGAAGCTGCTTAATTAAATTACACATAAAATATTACGAACTTTGATCGGTAACACATAAAACATTACCTATAAGTAACATCATCTATTAAATCAGAAGATCTGTTATGAGTTCATATTATACATCAACTGCGAAGCGACTTACTGTTACTATAGTTTTAATAATTATAATGAAAACAATTATTTGTAGAATGAAAAACGTACACTGGCATATGTTTAATGTGTGTACATTGGTGTATCCATGGGGGGTGGTTCCCGGGTTTTTCGGATAAAATATTTTTTTCAGGAAATATTGTCAATAAATAAATATACACTGAAACAAAGAATTGATTCTTTTCACACTTCGTGTATTTTTTGCCAATGTTGTTTTCAAAAGTGTTTGAAGAGGAGTCGTTTAAAGAGTCGAAACAGTAAGTGCATTCTTATTTTCATTCTGTAATTTTTCCAATAAACAACTTGCATGTTTTTTTTCGCAAACTGGACAAATAATATCATTACGAAGAAGATCAACATATAAACGATCACAGAGCACTCATCGACTTGAATGTAAGAAAACTTGGCTAGTAAAATCGGGAGTTGTGGGCAATGTATATACAGATGGCCAGAAAAATAGTTTAATTTATACAAACAAGAAAGTCAAATGTTGGATATTGATACATGTAGTGCATTCATATGAGAAATTCTCACATGAACAAGTACACAATAACTGACAAAATAAAGAACATACACCTCAAGTACATCCTGAAGCTTCGTGTTTATAATTCATATATGTATCTACATAAAGTTTATATCTGTAGATACATTTGTAAAATGTTCTATTTCATATATTTTTATTAATTTATATCCTTTTTTTAATGCTTTATTAATTTCTATTGTAGACCATGTTCCTACTATAACCCTTCTTCATCTATATGTAAACATTTTTCATTTTTTATATTTTTACATTCTTTACAATATTTTATAGCATGAAATTTATCATGTAAAGAATCAAATTTATTATTATATGTGTACATTTAACAGATATTTTATTCATACATGTTCTACATAAACCAAAAAGTAATTTATGGGTGTTGTCACTAGTGAATTGTTTATATGGTAATACCGGATGATATAATTTTTTCTAGGAGGTAATATCTTACATTTTATTATTAAAAAATACTCTGAACTTATATAATTATCTACAGAAATAGTTGTATATGTAATAGGATGACCTACTGGATATTTACAATATTTATTTACAGTGGGATATAAAGAAATAAAGTCTACATATCTACCTTTTAAATTTTTAAGATTATTATAGAGTTGTATTGTTTCAGTTCTTCCACCATAGAACGCATCTTTCTTATCAATAGGTTTTAAATATGGATCAACTTTAGGATATTTTTGTTGATCAAATTCACATTCCCAAATAGTATAAAATTTAACTTTTTTTATTTTTTATTTTTTTTTTAATAAAATAATTTTTGATAATTTTAAGCCTTTCTTCAGTTTGGTGCATATAACTCTTTCATAGTTTTTTATTCTTATCCTTTTTACATATTTCTTCAGAACTACAACAGTTTTTACATCCATGCCAATAACATCCTAAAAATTCATAAATATTATTTATTTTATTTTTTCTATCATAATAATAACCATCAACTTTATAGAATTTATTATTAATAAATAATTTCTTTTCACCTCCTCTTTTAGCATGTTGAATAGTTATACCATATTCTAAAGAATGTACTCTGACCATTGAATTGATTTCCTTAATTGTAATCCTTTCATGAATACCAATTGTTTTATTTGTTAACATTAATGTTTTAAATATTTTTGTACAACAATGAGCAATTGTAATATATTGGAATGGATCAATACAATTATTAGTTATATTTAAAAATAATTCTCTACATATTGTACAACCTTTGGATAAAATTAATACGTCCATTAAACAGTAATAAAATATTTCTTTTTTAAAAGCAAATGTTTTATCTTTAACTTCTTCATACCATTCATCATTTTTTTTTATTAGTCAACCGTCAACTTTATAGAATTTATTATTAATAAATAATTTCTTTTCATCTCCTCTTTTAGCATGTTGAATAGTTATACCATATTCTAAAGAAATATACTCTGACCATTGAATTGATTTCCTTAATTGTAATCCTTTTATCAATGCCAATTGTTTTATTTGTTAACATTAATGTTTTAAATATTTTTGTACAACATTGAGCAATTGATATATATATTGGAATGGATCAATACAATTATTAGTTATATTTAAAAATAATTCTCTACATATTGTACAACCTTTGAATAAAATTAATACGTCCTTTAAACAGTAATAAAATATTTCTTTTTTTAAAATCAAATGTATTATCTTTAACTTCTTCATACCATTCATCATTTTTTTTATTAGTCATAGTATTATAACCCCGAATAAACTCCCTTATATCTTTGATTCTCTAATATATTGAAATAATGAGGGAAATACCCTTTATTACCTTTAAAATCAAATGTTTTTTGGAAAATTTGCTAACCCACATAATGTAAAATTAAAAGAATTTATAAACCTTGAATTAATACCTTTTATAAATATAGCTGTTAGTTTTAATCCCGAGGAAATAAAACTCTGATTAATTTCATTTTTTATTATCCAACCTTAAATAGGTTGCATATCATAGCCCTTACCATAATGAGATATAAATGTATAATTTAAAAATTTATCTTTTATAAAGTATTCACAAAAATTATCTATTACATTTCCATCAGTTTTTATCTTTTCTACATTATTAAAACAATTATCTAAGTCTAAGTCTAATAAGTTTAAATCATTAATATTAAAATTACATTCAAATACTTTTATATATATTTTTTTAAAAACAATAGATATATTTTAATTCATAAGCTATGCAATAGTTCATAATATGTATACCTGTTTCTTGATTAGCTTGAAAATCAAAATAGATATATTTATTATCTTTTACTTGTTTAGGTACTAATGGTTTCATATAACATAAGTGCTCTTCATTACTTTCTAAATATTTTTCATAACATATTAAACATATTTTTCCACCGCATTTATGATTTTTACCAGTATACGTTTTATTACATTTTTTTACAAATATGTTGTTTTCTAATATTTCTTACTGTATTATCATTACACGTGTGTTGCTCAGTATAACCAATTAAACATATTTTACAAAATCTTCTTTTTGCTAAAAATTCTGTTATATTTATAACTACTTCGAAACGTTCATTATGTAAATATAAATATATTTGTTCATCATATTTCTCATTACCACTATATATAATATTTTTAGTATTATTGGACGTTAAAACAATTATTCTAATATTAAGATAATTTTCAATTTTTTTTAAATCATCTAAATTATTACCATATTCTTTTATTTCTACATTTGATTTTTTATGTAAATCTATAGCCAAGCTTTTTTGTAATAATTTACTCACTTTAATATGTTTTAATTGAGAATTTGTAGAATCTTCTAATAAGTTATTAGAAGATAAAGCAGTTACAATTACTCTTGCTAAACAAATTGTATCTTTATTTTTAATTTGTATAATACTTCTTTTATTTATATCATCTAATATTTTTAGAGCATCTTTACCTTTTCCGTTACTATTAGGTATAATAGTAACTTCAAAAATTACGTTTTCTAAAATTAACTCTTCTTTACTATTCAGTAATCTTACCATTTGATCTGTGAATAATTGTTTAACTGTATTACATGTTTCTATAGGCCAGCCTTTATGTTTTATTTTAATTATATCGTTTTTTTCTTTTATTTTTTTACCTATTATAAAATTTTTTACCTTAAGCAAATTTAAGCATTGTTTAAGAACTGCTTAAGCAAATCTTAGCATTGCTTAAGCAAATCTAAGCAGAATAGTTCTTCCTTAAAAATGTTTTTTTCATTTTTTTTAGGTGGTAAAGAGAAAAACATTTTTTGGGGGGTGTATACCCGTGGGGTATTGTGTGACGTGTGATTGGGATTTTCGGCCATTCTAGGTGTTTCCTGGTATCTTTTCTGATTCAAATTATAAAAAGTCCTGAAAGCACTTTCATAGGTGCATATCTTTGATGAAGTCTCTGTTGATGTAACTGGTTCAATTAAAAAGAAAACAAAAAGCGATTTTTATATTAGTAAATCCACTAAGATCCATTGTTTAGAGTTTTAGAAATATACATTGTATTATGAGCAAATCATCAATAAGAAAACTGAAGTACAGAAAATAACAGTGAAATGTATGCTATGACACCCTTTGCTTCTGAAGATTTTTTTGTGTTAATAGGTTCAAAATACAAAGGGTCTCTACTTTTTGTTCGGTTTAGACATGGTTTAAACAGGGTTCGATCTAGACAGCTTCCATTGTATTTTGTGAATATGGCCTTTTAACACTTTTTTATTAATGAAAATATTTTTAAAAAATCACCACTGCAATATGCCAGGAAAAATCTATAGACATGTATCGTAACGCCGTATTACTTTTCAATCTCCTCTCTATCTCCTCTCAAATAGATTCTTAGGAGAATACTGTGATTGTACTTATTTTCGCGGTATACTTATTTCACGAATTTCGCGGTCAGCAACTTTCCGCGAAAATAATTACCCGCGAATGTAATAATTGAAAAATAAAATTATATGGAAAACACCCACTTTCGTGAAATAAAATACACGCAAACTTGGCTAGAAAGGAATTCTCGCGAAAATAAGTACCCGCGAACATAAGTACAATTACAGTAGTTCAATGTTCGATTCCAGTAAAGAGTCGACCAAATAACAAATCTGTCTGTCTGATGATTCTAAGAATGTCGATGACAATGACATTGCTAGAAATTTATACGTGTATACTTTATATATTACTAGAGGAGTATTCCGTCCTTCTTTATTAACCAGTTACCATGTCATAAATGCAATGATCAAGAGTACATTTTTGTTTTCCCCTTTTCTCAAATATTCTCTTTCATTACATGTATAAAACAGTTCAACTTTTCTCCTACTTATTAACTTTGTGTTTGACCATAAACAGGAAAAATGTTGATTTGTATGGACATTCTTTTATGCATATCTTTTTCGGTTGGAAATAATTCTTGCCAGAATATTAAAACTAATGCATGATGCAGTCTCTGAAAGCAACGATCATATGTTTTTTTTTTTTTTCTTTTTTTTTTTTTTTTTTTCAGAAAATAATTGTTGATGGAACTGGCTTGTCTTGGAATTACCTATATGTCACTAAAATTCTTATTACTCTAGTATACATTTATTATCTAACCATAGTTAGTTTGTATAACAATTCACATCATGTTAGATTGAGCAACTTTTTGTTGAAACAGCAGAAAATATTAGGTTGTGATATTGTCATTCAGTGAAATATGTCCATACAGTTTAAATCAAAAGAATCATAAACAAAAACACAGAATTTGAGTAGGAATAATCAAGATAAGAAATTCTGAATTGCTGCATTTAATCTATTTATCCATCAGCTACCGATACAGTAACCTCAATAGTAGCAAAAACATCAAACAGAACTGAGGAACACATATTATGTAAAAATATAACGTGCGTGCAATAAATGAGAGCACCAGACCGAATATAAAAATGCTTACACATCTGATGCAATATACTTTTGAAGTTTTACAGATCTCCACGAAACAAACGGACTACACTGGCAATACTGACCTGGTAACTATGACAGCATAACAGCATAACACACATACACACAAATTCTTCAAAATGAAACTATGGACCACAAACGTTTATATCTATTGAATTTAATATTATTGTACTTAAGAGTACCGTGTAACTGTATAATTATACCATTCTCTATCTGAATATACAGAATCTACATACCGGCATTCTGCCCAAACTGGTTTAAAAACGGAGACATCAAAGAAACTAACTGTATCAAGTGTATACACTTACAAATTGAAAGATACAGCTGAAACAATTGAAAGTATTTTTATTCTATTTGTAAGTGACATTTTTAAGCTGTTAAGCAGCTTTATACTGTTGCTTTCAGTCTAGACTTAACACCAGCCAAATGTACCTAGCAGACATCACATATGCATTAACGCAGTTAATGTCTGGCAGTAGTTTGACAGAAACTAATAGCCAAATTCAAATTATTTCTTTTGAAAATGGTCAGACTGAAAGTATATGCAGTTTTTACAACACAAAAAGCATGAATATGTCGCTTTATTTGACATTCGTAATTCACGATTCGGTTGACTCATAAAAAATTCCGCGGTGCGCTATAATTTTACAAGTCAAGTTCTGTTATGAATGAAAGCATAGTAACTTCTGCGACCCCCTTTGTAACTCGTAATTAGTATAGGGGCACAGGCAAATTATCATCTGCGGATCCATGTGCGGATCCGTTGCAATAGGAACACGAAGTGTTCCGAACGAAGTGTTGCCGATATCTCCGTAATACCACTTACCCTATTGTTTAGTGGAGCCGCTGCGACGGCTCCACCGAGCAATAGGGTAAAGAGTATTACGGAGGCATCGGCAACACTTCGTTTTTCTATGGAAACGGATTCGCACATGGATCCGCAAATGATAATTTACCTGTGCCCCTATACTACTCTCGTAAAGCTGTATACATCTCTTATTATAATCATGACTTTTGATCGTTTTATTGTTTATATTTATATCTTATCATTTAAAGAGGTTTAAGCAAAGACTTATAATGAGAAGGATAACAATCTCGTGATAAATTGGAAATATATCGCGGGATATGAGATTTTGTCAACTTTGGGACACTGCCTTCAAAGCATACAAACAACATAAAATATAATAACGATGGTCACAAAAATTGTTCTGGCAGTGCAGTAAATGTCACACTTTATGAAAATATCTATTTTGTGAAAATCTGTGAACTATTGTTAAATCCTTCAGGTGCAAATTGCGGTGCATTATTCACCGATCGATATAAACCGGAAGTGACCGAAAAATCAATGAAAATGTCTTGGTTATCAATTTCAACCACGTGTATTGAAGAAAATACTTGGTATAATGAAACGAAATTTACTCTTACAACATAAAAATGTTTCAGCTTTCAGAAAAACATCATCTTATTAAAATCCATGTTCAATTTTTTTCAGTAGTTAGCTGCAAAATGAATGCACATCAAACGTCCCACCATAGATTTTATAATGCTAAATGGATTGTAAACAAGTTTCGTTTTAAGTACTTAGTTTAAGCATATCCATTTCCTTGGCCCGTCTTCCAATGTTTCCATTTTTGGACAGGCGTGCGTGTACCTCAAGCGTTGGAGAGCTAAGATACATCGGCGAACGAATACCGAAGCAAGAACGAAGAAAGGCGAAATTCTAAAATCATAAATCCAAAATCACGGCAATTCACAGCAACACGAATTGAGACAGTATGACAAGGACAATACAAATAAACAAAAATGAACAAGAACGCTACAAAACTAAAGCACTAGCAGTGTGAACCCCTATAAAAACTGAGGTATCATCAGGTGCTCCGGAAGGGTAAGTATGATCTGCTCCACGCATAGTACCCGTCACACTGCCAGGTAAAATATTGTGTAGAAATATCTGTTTTTTGGCTGATAGGTTAATGTCCTTTTCTAACACTTAGACAAAACCAATTCAAATCCATGACAAGTGTAGCCTTACTTGTTTACATTGTACGGCTTGTCTGCAAACGCCGTTTTAGAAAAGAATTTAAAATAATTCTCTGTAGGATAAATTAAATGACTTTTTAAATCTTTTGAATTTACAATGAACCGTTATGCAAATGTATCAAAAATGAATTATTGGTTTACATTCTTAAACCTTTTCTTGGACGGTGTACTTGATAGCGACTGGCTTCTCTATGCAAGCATAATCAAGTATGTTTGGGTAATGGCGAACTTCGCTGATATGCGACAATAAGGGTAAATTGCTCGCTTGCTGACTTTTCATCACTTGCAGTGTTTCCTTCTTTTGTTTCAATTCATTATGCACCAATGCGGAAGCAGGAATAGAATTCTGGCATCGGACGGATGTAAGAAAGCATCAATCCAAACAACCCAGAAGCTTGGTACAAATGAGAAAAAATTGTTTTTGAACCCGATCAATGTGATCTCGAGATGTTTCGGCTTACATTTCTGTAAGTATTCTTGGTTACTGATATAGAATATAAGCCAATTACTTTTTACTGATAAACTGATTTAGGTGTTAGTTGCTCCCATTTTCCAACACGAGTACAGTATCTATAGGTATCCATTCAAAAGCAACATTTACTTTATGAGAAAAGAAACTATATGGTATGTATTGTAATTAATACGGGTATTTTAAGGATTTAATTGAAGATGTAGAGTTGTCGTAGCTTGGGTAAATAACAATACAATGTTTTTTATTGGACAAGTTCTAGTTATATAATGTCGTATTTTTCCATTCTATTTCATTATAAAGCTTGAAGTTAAAAACCACAGCAACATGACTGCATTGTCTGCAGGATAACGCAATATTTTTATGTTTGTAACTGAACCTCAATTTCGTCGCATTTGCGTTGATCATGTTGATTGTACTGAAAAAAATCTTTAAAAATGTGCAAATAAAAATCAAGTCATTCAGAACAAATACTAATCTTCAGGGGGAAAGCAAAATTCCCTTATGTTACAAATTAGTAAGCCTTTACGAGACGCATTGACATCGTGTGTGTTGAAAATGCAATAAACTGGAAATGTGGATGAACCTGGAACGTCATAAAAGATGTTACGTCATTCCGGGAATTAAAGGATTTCGAAAACCGCATATTCTTTTGTAATCAAGCAAACAACATATGTGATCAAAAGATTGAACTGTTATTTTATTTTCATCATTTTAAAAACATTGTCAAGGCATTTTTAATTTTTCAACAATTTTATTTGTAAAAAAGGTCAGATCACATCCTCTCCTAAACTACCTCACATTTGTTATTGAAATACATGCCTAGAAGTTCTAACATAGTTAAAATGCTTAACAGCTTTCCAGCGTCCAGCGCTTTGATTAGGTGTGATACAATTTAAGGTATTTTTAAATTATGTGACATATTTTAGCTTTGATTTGCTGGATAACAACCTCCTTTTTTGTTCAATTTTCGGTAAATATCTATCAAACATTTATTATGCGACCAAAAAAATACTGCGGTCCTATTATGATATGGCACAGCGTCGTCGGCGTCGTTCTCGTCTTTGGAAAGCATAGGTCCAAATGGACAGTTCACCTTATTTAAGTGTGGCGTTTCCTGGCTCTGTGTTTTTACTTTCTGGTTCTTGACCCCAAACGCTTCAGTGTCAAAAAGGGTGCTTTTACATGTTTGGTTATATACTCTTTATCATTCTTAAGATTTTCACGAATTTTCATTCATTTTGTTCTTTCAGAAAATTCAAAATTAGTAACATGTCAACAGATTTTATGTTGCATCTTTACATCACAAGATAACTGGGCCCATGAGGGGCGAATATTACAAATATAATTTTATTAATGTTCGTCTCATTTCGATGTCTTCTTTTTATGAATTCTATATTTAAAAGGTAACTTGGCATTATATAGTGAAATTCTTGATACAAATTCTAAACGATAAGGGTCCAAATTTTGTATCTACGAAGTACCTTTATGAGACGTCGTCTTTGATATAGCTTTTGATATTCCCGAGTAAAAAGGTTTTCAGTGAACATTTTTTATTATTATTTCCAATAGAATATGCAACCATTCTACTTTCTATCCATTTTCAGAAATTGTAGTAAAACAATAAGTAAAACTTGAGGACATGTAATTTGTTTGTGCTTTAAAACGATAAACAAAACCAATAAAGAAAATTGTTATAAAAAATACCGAATTCACTGTTAATTTTCTTTCTGTAATTCGTCATTACGACAAAAGACATAAACATTTTACGAAAGGACATGGAGTAAATGAACATGAGATCATAACACATATGTTAACTCCAACTGCAATAATTTTAATGAGCTGTATGGCCATTTCGGAAATTAATTCCTCATCAGCAGCACTAGAACCCAAACAAAGGAAATCCATAATTTTAAAAAATGTTTAAAATGCATAAATCTAAACGAAATCCGAATAATCAGTTATATCAAATATAGCTAAGGACAAAACTACGATGGAAGGAGTTAATCCTTAGGTTTTAGAATTTCCATAAATTTAGATAATAGAAATTGAACAAAGTGTACACATGAGATATTATCTCATGTACAAGTACACCATATCTAAGAAAAATAAAGAGCATACATCTCTACCACGGGGAATTGTTTTACCAACTCCACACTGCAATCAATCTGCAGTACAGATTAAAATCAAACATGGGAAATTAAAAAATCGAAACATGTATAAAAGCAGAACTTCAAGATGAAGCAAAAAAGGATTCAAATTGAAAACCAAAATAAGCTAAGCAGCTATGTACAAGACTCCATCGTAAGTTTCAACATAAAATTGGTTTTCAGGCCAGCACCAGAATAATGGACTACAAGGTCGGTGAATACCCTTTCAGATTAACAGTCCGCAAGCAGTGGTATCGACCAAGTTGTAATAAATAAGAAAGTACCGAAGTTAGTGAAACTTTTTGTAGATGATCATTTCGTGAGAAATTACTGTTGGGAATACCAACAGTAAGAAATGACGGAATATGGAGTAAATGTACATGTGACGAAGTCTCTACTAATATGTGGCAAAAACATGCTTTGAACAACGCTTGTATTGTCGTTCTTCATCTTGAAGTCACTAGTAGGCCTTCGACAATGAGCTATGCTCATACCTAATAGGTATTAAATTCAAGACGGCCTCTACTACCGATTTGAGTGGAATTCATCGCTAGATGTTGAGCAACGCTACATCCAGGTTTTATGACTCATGGATTCGGGATCGTCAACAAACCTAGAATTAGTTGGCAAAGTGTTTTAAAACTAATGTCATCCGTTGCCCTACAAACACAACATTTTAAACAACCACATGACACTCATCAAGTAATATTAAGAAACCTTGGCATAAAAATAATCATTAGATGTGAGCACAATAATCAGGTGGTCACAATAAAAACTTGAAATTACAAAAAGTGACATGCCAAAATTTGAAAGTGCGATAGTGCATCCATATGAGAAATTCTCTGACGAACAAGTACAACATAACTGAAATATTATTTCTAGGCACTATCTACATTGCAATTTCATCCGGTGTTGGTGCCATTGTCAGCGGGACCACTTTGATTCTAGTTACTAAAATCGCCAAAACAGTAAGTATATATCTAACTATATATATAATAAAATAATGAGACAAAGAGTGTTCAATCTGCAACCAACATACAACTATAAATCAGACCAGAACAACGTAAGATACTTTCTCTTAATAATCCAAAGTTTAAGGAACATTTACATCAGATATATCCCAATGAGCCTGAAATTAAAGAAACAACTACACCTACTTCAGCTTCGTACCTAGATCGTTTGTTGTATGTTGACGACGAAGATGGAAGATTGAATTCTAAGCTTTATGACAAACGTGATGTTTTTAACTTTCCTTCCTTAGCAGCAACATGCCTACCTCTACAGCCATTGGGATATACATTTCAAGTTGATTTATTACTGTCGAGCATGAAGTATGTACAGTGATTTATTGAACACAGCAAAAATACTGTCCAAAGGGATTTGTTTAGCCTATGTTATTTCACCCCCAAAAAAACACTATATAGCCATCACCATAACATCATTGAAAGATATGACGTGTCAGTGTGCAAAATGAAAGCGAAATTTCTCAGCTTGATTCACGTCTTCCCGGATTTGACTATAATACCAATTTTGACGTTAACTTAACTGACTCAATTACAGTGTGACGGGTGCTGTTAACAGAGCAGGACATGCTTACCCTTCCGGGGGACCTGATGTCACTCTCAGTTTCTTGGGAGTTCACACTGTGAGAGATTTGTTTTTGAATGTTGTGATTTCTATTTCTGTGTATTGTAGCTGTTTAAGATCATTGTTTTCTGTGTTCTCGTTTTTGCCATGTCTTTGAACTTCGATTTTTTTACCATTTTTTTAACGAAAAATGTTTTGCTTTGAATTTCCCATTGTGTAATTCCCATTCCTGGGTTGTAACGTTCGACCTGCTTGGTATCTTCTTTGTAATGAAATGTTATGCACTGATCGAGTACGAAATGTTCATATACATATGCTTATTACTAATGAGGAAACTATTTTCCTGGTAATGTGAAGAATAATGCTTTCAATTGACGCAATGCAGAACACGCCTAACCTGTCTACTCATCCCGTTTAAACCTGACAGAATTAAAATTTCCTTGCTACAATGTATGTATCTGAGTTTTGTTCAGCAAATATCTTGAGTACTAGTATGCTTCAATGTTTCATTTAAAATGCAGTCTTTAGTTATTACTCACTATGAATTGTTTCCATCTTCTACGCCAGATACATGTAAGGCGTTTTGGTTATCACAACTTCAAGGAGTACTTGCGGTCATGTCTTACTAAATCTAGCCCTTTGTTGACGGATATGAATTTTTGTGAGCCAAGGCAGTATTTGTGCTGCCGTTTTTTTTGTTTTTTGTTTTTGTTTTTTTTTTTTTTTT
>MJUU01033849.1:80323-94128 GCA_002080025.1 Modiolus philippinarum | reverse complement strand
TTTTTTTTTTTTTTTTATTGTATCAATAAGCCTACGTAAATTTGAACATGTATCTGAAAAGAGTATAAGGGCAGAAATTAAGATACTTTTATTTTGAAAAACATAAATCTTTCCGACAGTAACAAGGATTGATTACATTTATTATAAAGAGGTAAGAACAAAACTTTGTTGTAAAGTTGAATGTGGCCATTAAAATTGACTGTACTTCCTTGCCTAATAGAATTAGACCTTTACTTTCAAGCACTCATAGCGAAAATAAACAAGGTTGTTATAATAAAAGATACATAGTGCAATATACCAAATTAATGTACAGTTTAACATAAAGAACAGAAGAATAAGATCAATAACCTGCTTAAGAGGTCACCTGTATTAAGAGACCAAATTGTTTTAAGAGACCACTTAAAATTCACACTTCATAGCAAAATTAATTGAAATTGACCTCTATTAAGAGACCATCTGTCTTAAAAGACCAGTTTTTCCTACTCCCTTGAGCGGTCTCTCAAAACAGGTTTCACTGTATTTCAGCTTTACTAGTCTTTCTAGATTTTGAGAAAGATACAGAATTGAAAGTCTTGAATGTACTTTCATAAATAAAGCTTTTTATGACTTGGTTCAACATTTTGTAAGTGGGTTAAGGCTTTATACTTATATACACAAAGCTGCATTATTGGTAAAGGTCTTGCGTAGTTTCAAAAGTGGAGTACACCAAATAGGTCCTTTATTTCCTTATGTGTGTGTTATCAATTAAGATGAGAGGTACGTAAATAAGCGCCTCTACCGGTGAACGTTGTGAATTTGCTTTGGAATGATAAAATAATTTTAATTTTAACTTAATATTATCGTCGTTTCAAACTATTTCCTACAATTTTTCTGAAAAATTGATATTATTTTGCCGAAGAAATTTCTGTTTTATTGATATAATTTTTTTATAGGGTAACCGGGTTCGTTTTCGTGGTAAAGATCGCTGAATAGATGTTCATCTTTCAAATCATGCCAAAAATCATAACTTTTATCGACGACGTCGCTATTTTGACGGCGGATTTTATCGAAAAAATCCATTTTTCTATGTTCAACTATTTATACTGGCGGAATTTATTGGGTGACCCTATATAAAATTTACACCATTAAAATGAGAATTTTATTGTTTACAACATATCCTTTTTGCAGAAAAATTGTAGGAAAAGTTTTTATAAACGAGCAATTTAAGACGTTTCATTTATTATTTTTCTGTACGTTTAACATGGATTCTATATGAAAACAACATAACTGATAGATTTTTCAATCGGCCATATTTCAAACATAAAAATAGCTAAACTGATTTTATTTCACATTGGAATTCAGCTTCATTTGATGCACTTGCATGTAAAATTTCATCGAAATCCGGAAACTTTGCTATTTACGTACCTATTACCTTAATTGATGAGTGCGACGTTAAAACACAAGCCTCATATTTGAGGGGTACAATTTATTAATATTTACTTAGCCAGTATGCAGATGACTCGTATCTAATTTTAGATGGTACTTAAATGATCCTTTGGGAATCTTTGTTCATCTTAAAAATAATTTCTGTGTTTGCTGGTTTGAGAGCAAATTTTGATAATTCAGAGACATATGGGCCGGTGTAAAAGACAAAATCTTCATTGGAATATAACAGGGATTTGTTTCTCTACTGAATTTAACTTGAACAATGTTGACCTTCTATAAAAGAAGACTGTTTAAACTTTGTGGAAAAGATTGAAAAGGTAGAACGATTACTTAAGTTAGAGATACATCGGTAAACGAATACCGACGCAAGAACGAGGAAAAGGGAAATTCTAAAATCACAAATCCAAAATCACGGCAATTCACAGCAACACGAATTGAGACAGTATGACAAAGACAAAACAAATAAACAAAAAAGAACAAGAACGTCACAAAACTAAAGCACTAGCAGTGTGAACCCCTATAGGGATTTCACATTCGTAAACAAAATAACGGTCATTGAATTCTTAGCCTTGCCAATTCTTATTCAATCTCCTTTTTTTTACCAAATCTTCCGCCTATTAATTTACAAAATACAAAAAGTTTTCATTAATTTCTTGTGGGATAGCAAGCCATATAAAATTAAACGTAATGCAAAAAAATTGGCTCATTATTACTGCCGGCCTAAAAATTTCATACTCATAGTCTTTTTGTACAGCTTTGAAAATGTCATTGGTATACAAAATACTTGACCCACTAAATGTGTCTGCATGGGGAAACTCGTATTATTGATCAATATATCAAATATGAAGGGTATAAAAATTTGGCATATGACATCAGATTGAATGAGGGAGTTCATATACATTTAATACTTTTTGGGGAATATATTTTAAAACTTAATAAGCTTGTGTTGTGAGACTTCTGAAACAGTGAAGAGTATTTTAAGCCAGTCCATATGGTTCAATGACTCAATTAAAGTAGACAATAAAACTATATTCTTGCAAAAAAAGATAAATGGTCGAATATAAATAATTTTTCAAGACATACCATGGGATTTATGTCATATGAGGAGTTTGAAATTTTGAAATAAAAAAAAATATTGCAGGAGGCAATGAACTTAAGTAGCATTAAGTTTCAAAAACAATACCAAAGGACTGTGGAATTATTAAAGAGATATTTTTAAAAGTAAGCGAAATAACACATGATTTTTACTCTATAGTCAAAGGATATACAAAGTCGAGCAACATTTGGATAATACTGTGAAAGTACTTTTGTTTGTGGCATTCCAAATTTCGTGAATTTCATGATTAGCTAAAACCACGAAATTACATTTTAAATATTATCAGTATCTCTATACATAAATTAAGAGGCCGGTGCCTCTGCTGGTGGAGTATTTACCGTATCAGTAGTCTTTACTTCGGTGCTGACCCGAAAACCGATATTATTGAAATTTGCAATATCTAAATTTGTCCAAATTTTGTTTAAAACTAAGGAGTATCTCCCTAATGCATAGCTCTGTCCTTATCTGAATTTTGGCTTTACTATTTAGATAATTTTGGTTATTTGTTGTCTATCAGTTTTTACACGTTTTTCGGTTAATGGACTCCCAAATGTTTTTGTTTTATCTGCACTGATGAGACATAAGTTATCGAAATGCGCATATGCAGAAAATAAATTAACAGTAACTTCGATATTATGTTATTTAATATAGCAAAGATGACAGAAACACGTAAAATAAACCCTATTATTAAATTTGATATTATCATAAAAACCTGTTGATGTATTCAATATATCTATTCAAGAATTTAAACAGTAACTTCGATATTATGTTATTTAATATAACAAAGATGACAGAAACACGTAAAATAAATCCTATTATTAAATTTGATATTATCAAAAAACCTGTTGATGCATTCAATATATTTATTCAAGAATTTAATATGCGAGTGGAATTTGAAAATTGTAATTGAAGCATATCATTAATAGAATAAAAAATAATGATATGTAATATCAATGTCAATTTAACAATTTTATGATATGAATGTTAATTTTTACAATCAAGTACAACCTCGGGTTGTTCGCGAAATGTAACATGGAACATAAAGAGAAGCTTGGCCTCTTAATGATTATTGTCACAAGCAGATTATTTGCATAAATATATCATTTGCTCCTGAGAAACCAAAAATGAAATAGATTTTACAGAATGTTAATGAACTATTTGATGCACAAAGTAATGTACAATTATAAATTGAAGCCAGTAGTAAATACCAAATATTCAAAGATGGTTAAACCATGAAAAAAATGCATACAGACTTTTGCTGTGAGTCATCAATAGTGCATTGAGTAAAGGCGTTACAATAACCATGTTCCATTTATTATTAGATTTAATCATATCTCTTCTAAACTAGAGGCTCAGATACTGAGCCCGAATCGCTCACCTGACAAAATGCTCACAGCAGGTGATGCAAGTGATGTTTATCCCATAGGATCCTTTGTTAAAATATGTTATGTGCTGGGGTCTTATTTTTTATCAGATCAAAAACGAAATAAGCAATCTTAGTTTGACTGAATTTGCTTCAATAATTTAAGCCCATGTAATGAAAAAAATGTTTTAAAATATGGGTACAATTCTAAACCAAGTTCAATGCTGGGAGCTATCTTCTTTGTCAGATCCCAACAAAATGAGGAATCTTTGTAAAGGGCCTTCCATACACCATTTCTGTAAAGTTTGCTTGAATTTGCTTCAATAGTTTCAGAGCAGATGTTGAAAATGATGTTTTTCCTATAGAGTCCAATGTTAAAACTAAGATCAGCGCTGGCAGCCATGTTTTTTTTTATTTTATCATTACAAAATGAGCAATCTTTGTAAAGGACCTTCCAAACATCATTCCTTTAAAGTTTGTTTAAATTTGCTTTCGTGGTTTCAGAGGAGAAGATGAAAATGTGAATTTCTAATAGAGCCAACATTAAACTATGTTTCGTGCTGGCGGCCATGTTTTTTGTCAAATTTGAATAAAATGAGCACTCTTTGCAAAGGACCTTAAGTTCATCATTCCTGTAAAGTTTGGTTGCATTTGTTTCAGCAGTTACAGAGGAGTAGATGAAAGTGTGATTTTTTCCCACAGGGTCCTATGCTAAACCCAAGTTATGCGGTAACAGCCATGTCTTTTATCGGATCAGAACGAAATGAGCAATCTTTATAAAGGACTTCCCATACAGCATTCCTGTAAAGTTTGGTTGAATTTGCTTCAGTTATTTAAGAGAAGAAGATAAAAATGTGAATTTTCCGTAGGTCCAATGTTAAACCTAAGTTCTGTGCTGGCGGCAATGTTTTTTATCGGATCAGAACGAAATGAACAATCTTTGTAAAGGACCTTCCATACATCATTCCTGTAAAGTTTGGTTGAATTTGCTTCAGTGGATTCAGAGGAGAAGATGAAAATGTGAATTTCCCATAGGGCCAATGTTAAACTATGTTCCGTGCGGACAGCCATGTTTTCTGACGAATCCAAATAAAATAAGCAATCTTTGTTAAGGACCTTTTGTACATCATTCCTGTAAAGTTTGGTTGAATTTGCCTCAACAGTATCAGAGGAGTTGATGAATATGTGATTTTTCCCATAGGGTCCTATGGTAAACCTAAGTTCCGTGCTGGCGGCCATGATTTTTATCGGATCGGAAAGAAATGAGCAACCTTTGTAAAGGACTTTCCATACATCATTCCTGTAAAGTTTAGTTGAATTTGCTTCAGTGGTTTCAGAGGAGATGAAGAAAATGTGAATTTCCCATAAGGCCAATGTTAAACTAAGTTCCGTGCTGGCGGCAATGTTTTTTGTCGAATCGGAATAAAATGAACAATCTTTGTAAAAGACCTTAAGTGCATCAATCCTGTAAAGTTTGGTTGAATTTGCTTCAGCAGTTTCAGAGGAGTTGATGAAAATGTGATTTTTCCCATAGGGTCCTATGTTAAACCTAAGTTCCACGCTGGCGGCCATGTTTTTTTTTGTCGGATCGGAACGAAATGAGCAATCTTTGTAAAGGACCTTCCATACATCATTCCTGTAAGGTTTGGTTGAACTTGCTTCAGTTGTGTCAGAGGAGTTAATGAAAATGTGAAAAGTTAGCAGTCGGACGGACGACGGACGACGGACGGACGACGGACGACGGACGCCAAGTGATCGCAATAGCTCACACTGACCCAAAAGGTGAGCTAAAAATGTAAGCACAAATTAACACATATTCATAAATACAGTGTTTTCGTTCTTTTTGCAGATATTTAAACGAAACACAATAAAATGAGTTTGTTTACATATGTATAATCATTGAGTATCCTGTAAGTTATGTTGCAGTTTTCATAAAAATAAAACAATTATGATAATCCAGAATTATATATGTATGACTTTTTTTGTATGTCAGGTGTTTAATCCACAACCTACAATAAAAATATCCCGACTTAGAAATTATTGTTCAAAGAATAGAAATAGAATACTTTTTCTCACCCTACCTGTAGTGCTTTCTATGTAACCAATGCCTGGGTGAGATTTTTCTGTCTCACCCAGCCGCCTGGGTGAGAACATCTATACGATCTTTTTCCCGCGGTTTTTGTGTCAGCGTGACATTTAACTTGCACTTGTCTTCTTGTTTTTTCTTTTAAGATAAGCAAATTTCCCAACAACGTCGACTTATAAAACTGTGTCTCTAACTCTTGACACCTATTATATATACCAGATAATTCTAAAAATAATGTAATTCTCAACATATAAAAAAACCGCTCGAATCTTATGACGTCACAAAAAGTGGACGTAATTCCCGTTAGATAAACAAATATCAGGCAGGTCAAATTCAGATCAACGATTTCAGTGTATAAGTAAAAACACAATGAAAAGCCACAGTAAGCCAGGTAAATAATTGTGTAATGTAATATGTTTTGAATTATTTAGTGTCAACGGAAATCCAACGTGATCCTTGATAGTACGAAACATGATGTCCAATGTCAAAATGAACTACTGTCCGTTCGTGTTGGCACGGTGGGAAAACACGGGTATGTATGCGAGACAAGGTAAAGTAAATGAGAACCGAACCGTCAATCCAAAACGAACAATCCAAGGACAATGGCAACATCGGAAATAAAAAAGAAACGGAGACACAACATGAGTACTGCACAGCGTCGGCGAAGCCTCGTCAGAGACAACCTTAATCTTGCCCTAGGGTGTGTGAGATCTCCTTGTCTTGCACACCCACTCGTGTTAGATTCATATAATCTTTTTGTGTAATTCTTAAGTACCTTTTGAGGATCTTTGTGCAACTGTTTTCCTAGATTTATAATCTGTACTAAAATCAAACATTTTTACTGACCTTCATGTTACAATACCTAGTTAGTATCAACTTGACATATCAGATGGTTTTCAGGTATTTACATTTTACGATATTTTCCCATAGGATCCAAGGTTAAAATACATCCCTAGTGATGGCAAAGTAAGTGAGAACCGAACCGTCAATCCAAAAGCGAACAATCCAAGGACAATGGCAACACCAGAAACAAAAAAGGGGGAAAAAGAAAAAAAGACACAACATGGGTACGGCACAGAAAAGAAAAATGAAGACACATACACCCAAACATGACTAAGATGAACAACACGGACCCAATAAAAACCATGGGTGAGATCAGGTGCACCGGTAGAGTTAGCATCTCCTGCTTCTTATAAGACACCCGCCGTGTTGAACATGTCAAATCTGGTAGTAAAGTCAAATCCGGTAGAGGAAACAACAATTAAGCTTTAAAGGGAAAGATCTGTTGTCATGTGGGAAACAGATATCCCATAGCGGTCCACTAGATGGTGATGTCGACCGTAAAACTTCTGGAGGGATGACTTTAAGTTTTGGGTAACATACCCTTGTTGAAGTAGCCTATTTGTGAGCAACCGGGCTCTATCAAGGAAGTCACTGTATCGAACACAGGCTCTTGAATAGCGAATGAGCTGGAAGATGTAAATAGGAAAAAGAAGGAAAACGGGGAATGTGTCAAAGAGACAACGACCCAAAGGGGAGTAATAACTCCATATGCCGGCGCTGTTGGGATGTTGCTACAAAGAAAAGGGAAGTTTACTATTGGAAAGGTGAAGTCATCACGTTTGTCGTACAGCTTAGTTTGAAGTCTACCTCTGCTGTCAATTTCAAGGTGAAGGGCAAGGAACTAGGCTGATGAAGAAGTGTCTGTGGTATCCTAAATTTCGAGCTCTTTTGGATAGATCAAATGAAGAAAATCACCAAAGCGAGGGTTGTTTAGCGACAAAATATCATCTATATAACGGAAGCTAAAATTGTAGGATTGTGCCAGTTTTTTTTCTTTATTTTGAAGCCCTTCGATGAATTCACCTTCATAAGAGTGAAGAAAAAGATCGGCTTGGAGAGGCGCACACTATGTACCCATAGAAATTCCGATAGTCTGTTGAAAAACAAGTCCTCCAAACTGGACAAATATATTGTCGATCAGAAACTCTAACATTTTAATCACTTCTTCCTCTGTATATTTTTTCTCCGATTCGGAGTCTTTTTTCACAAAGTAGGCTTGTTCTCTACCAACAACAACTATATCTTCTTTCACCTTTCTTACGTGAGAAACATCTATGAATCAAACCTTTTAGCTGAGATTTTAGTTGTTCATGAGGAATAGTAGTGTAAAGTGTGGAGAAGTCGAAAGTTTAAATGCTGTTACAGTGTGATAATGATCTAGAGTTTAAGATGTCAAGTAGATCTTTGGAGTTTTTCAAAATCCACATTCCATTTACACCGCTTCTTGAAAAGCAAGTATCACAGTATTTATGAAGGCCTTCTTTAACAGCTGTCAAGATGGAGGTTAGTAATTTAGATATAGGTTTTGTAGAGCATTTGGCAGATCCAGCGATGTATCGTTCTTTGTATGGGCATTTATGTAACTTAGGTACCCAGTACAAAGAGGGGAGATCTGTGTCTTCATCCTTGTTGGAAATCCCGAAGGAAAGCAAAACAGATTTATGGTTCTGTAATATCTCCTCCTTTGACAGAGTAGTAGCTGCGTAAATTGGATTGCCGTTGGAATTATCAATGCCTAGTTCTTTCTTTAAACAATTCATATAATGACTTTTGCAAATAAAAATGATATTATTTAGGGCCTTATCGGCAGGAACGACGACATATTTGTCATGAATGGAGGACAAGTAACTGGCCACATCAGCATTTTTGAAAGTTGATGATGCTTCAGTTCTCATTGACGCTCGTAGCTGATTGATTCGTTTAAGAATCATCGACCTCATAGCCTTAATCCACTCCGAAAGGGAATCAAGGTCTTCATCTTGTTCACGCTTAATCCATTTTCTGTCGTAGTCCTCTACAGCATCCATAAGATATTTGAAATTTTGTTCCCTGTTGATGGAACGTGGTTCACGGAATTTAAGCCCTTTTGCAAGGACGTCACGGAGAGACTTGTTTTCAATGATACTCAAATCTCCCGTTATGACGTGACCACAGGGACTATATCTGTATGGTGAATCAGAACATGAACAATCGGGTGGTTTAGACTTGAGGTCGTTGGTGGTAAGGTTTTGCAGTACACGTTTATGGTTGAAAATTTTAGACGCGATTGGTGAAGTATAGGTGTATGAAATGATCGGGACTGATGTGTGTTTGAAATATGGGGGTATTTTGTTTTTTACATTTTTGTGATGTAAGATATTGGCCAAGTTAATAGCATCCAAACCCTTATTAGCAAATTTGATGGGTAGAAATGAACGGCGTTCTTCTACATTGGCGCGTTCTTTTACAGGGTTGAATAACCTATGTTGACCAATATCAAGTATAACAGCGTCTAAAATGTATAAAGATGAGGATTGATCAGTGCAGGTATTTTCTAAAGTAATTTTATACAGAGAATTCAATTTAGTAAGTGGTAAAGAATAAAGTTTTGTACGAATGTGATGCAATCCTAAAGGTTTACTAACGAAAGGGAGTAGGCCTTGTATAGTTACATCATGAAGTGTTGGTGGTGCATAATGGCGATGGCCATGGCTTCGTTTTCGTCTAGGATTGTTATCAAAAATGCGCATCACATTTATATCATTGCATTTCGGGCTGGATAGATTACCTATACTGTCCATTTTGTCGTTACAACAATACGGTATTGCCGTTCCTAATTTGCGTATCCAGTATTCTTCTCTTTGTCTACGAATAGTGGTCTTAGGTTGGGATTGTTCGTAGGATGGTAAATTTTTTCTAGAGTACGTACTTTCATGGAGAGAATAGAATGATTGGGTTGATTGAAATGTTGGTAAATGGTTGGAAATTTCATCGTGTTGATACTATGTCCGTTCATTCGTTCGTTCAGTCTCCCTTTAGTTTTTTGGATTTGTGATTGATAAAATTTGGTTGATGACTATATATTTGAAAAGGATTTCAATAATTAGCAATTTAAAACATTTTCCCATAGCGTCCAATGTCAAACTAAGATCTCTGATGCTGGCCGGTACTAACGACAATCATTTGTTTAATTAACGCCATGTTCATAACAAATGATTGTTAATTTCCACTTATGTGTTAAAATGTTTTCAAGAATAAGCTATTTACAAAATTTTCCCATATTGTCCTACAAACAACGATGCTTCCCAGTGGCAGTCATATTGCATTTTTAATTGATGCAAATATATAATTTGGTAGATGACCATCATGTTACCTTTTCTACATAATGTCAACTTTATATATTAAACGATTTTTAAGAATTAGATATTTAAATAATTTTCCCGGTAGGGTCCAAGGTTAAACTAACATCTGCAGTGACAAATATCTAGTATTTATGATTTGCAAAACTAAAATCATAAAATTGCTACAATGCCAGGTCAATGTGAACTCGTTGTATTAAATAGTTTTCACGACTCAACAATAAACATCATTTTTCCAAAGGGTCCTGTGTTAATCTATGTTCCCCGTTGGCGACCATTTTCGATTTGTGATCCGCACAAATATGTACAATTTGGTAGATGATCATCATGTTTCCATGCCTAGCTTATATTAACTAAGCATCCCCGAATTTAAATAGTACATAAAAACATGAATGTAGCTCTGTTCGGTAATGATTTTCGCTAATACGATTGCTAGACGCCGTGTTCGAATGACTTTGAGAAAAATTTAATGAATGCAAAAATGCGCCTTCCAGAGTAAGGACAAAAATAGAAGCGTTGTTCCACTGCATTTACTACATTTTCTTTCACTGTTTATTTGTATAAACACTAATTTGAGGAAATATAGTGCAATTGCACGAGTTTTGCGTTCAGATAGCGTGTGACAATTCGACACGTATCATGGGTTCTGTATCTATTGCCTTGTGTAGGCAAACCTGAATGAAATAATCATTTTGAAAATTGTGCCTTGAACCTTGAATTGATCAAATATAAACTGTTATTACATTTGTGTCCTCGTGTTAAAAAAATAAAAACAATCTAAGGAAGACTTTAAGCGGCAGTTAGGCGGCGAGCACTCCCTGAACCATCTTTCTAAATTACCTTTTGTCTTGTTCTTTCCTTTTCAAGATTGTGATCTTGGAGTTAGTGGTCTACCTGTATTGGGTTTTATTTGTATGTTTATTATAATATCCGGTTTAACCCTACCGCTAGCTGTCGCTAGTGCCGGTACCAAGTCCGGCTATCCCGAGTTTCTATCGTTGTTTATGTTTGTCATTTGTCATTTTATTGTTTTTCGTGTGCAGTTCCTTGGTGGATTGTGGCATGTGATTGTAATGTTCGGCCATTGTAAGTGTTTCCTGTTATCTTTGCTTCTTTAATTTTAAAAGTTCGGTGTAATTTGAAAGTTTATAATGTTAAAATACACACCTGTTTATAAAGCAGGATTAAAATAATGCACTTAACAACATAATTATTTCTTGTTCTTTGATTTAAACTGTCCACAACTCAAAAAATAATGTGGTACTTGCTTTTTCAGAAGAGGTGTAAATGAAATGTGGGCATTGAAAGCATCTAAAGATCTTTTTGACATCTTAAACTCTATATCATCTTTACACTGTAACAGCATTAAACTGCTCCACATGTTATACCACCATTCCTTATGAACAATTAATTTCTCGGGTATTATTTAATTCATAGATCTTTTTCCCGTAAGAACGCTGAACGAAAATATAGGTAGAGAAGAAGCTTACTTGGTAAAGACGAATTCAAAGCGTAGAAAAAATACAGAAGAAGAAGTATCTAAAATTTCTGATCGACAATATATTTGTGCAGTTTGCAGGACGGGTTTTTCACTAGACTATCGGAATTACAATGGTCACAAACTGTGCACCTCTTCTAGCCAATCTGTATCTGATCATGAGGCTGAATTCATCGAAGGGCTTCTCCAAATTAAAGATGAAAACTTCCCATTTTTTATATTTTAGCTTCCGTTATATCACAGATATTTTGTTGTTAGACAACCTTCGCTTTTGGTGATTTCTTCATCTGATTTATCCTAAAGAGCTCAAAATTAAGGATACTACAATTACTTCCACATTCCTGGACCTTCATCTTGAAATTTACAACAGAGGTAGACTTCAAACTAAGCTGTATGGCAATCGCTTTTTCTTCAATTTCCAAATAGTCAACTTCCCTTTTCTCTGTAGCAACCTTCCAACAGCTCCAGCATTTTGAGTTTACAGATCCAAGCTCATTCACTACTCCAGAGCATGTGGTTTATACAGTTACTTCCTTGATAGAGCACGTTTGCTCACAATTAGGCTACTTAAAAAACAATGAAGGGATATGGAGTAAATGCAAATGAGACAAAATCTCTACAAATACATGGTAAAACACAGCAATGGAACAACGCTTTTATTGTTGTTCTTCATTTTGAAGTCGCCATGAGGCATTACTCATACCTCATAGCAAGTTCAAGACGGCCCCTAGCACCGGTTTTAGCGGTATTCACTGCTAATTGCTGAGCAACGCTACATCCATGTTTTTTTATCCTTTGATCCATGGATGCGGGATCGTCAACAAACATATACTTAACTGGCAAAGTGTTCTTACAATCGCTGTCATCAATTTCCCGACAAAAAGACTAGTAGAGGACGATCACAACATTTAAACAATCACAGGGCACTCATCGAGCCAATTGTAAGAAAACTTAGCATAATAAAATCATTTGACGTTGGCACAATAAACAGGTGGTCAGAAAAACAATTTTGAATCACAAAAAATTAAAAAGCCAAAATTTGAAAGAATGATGGTGCATTCATATGAGAAATTCTCTCTTAAACAAGGTTATGTTAACTTTATCTTGAAGTCATCACTCTAGAGGTTTTACGGTCGACATCTTGTGGACTGCTATTGGATAAATGTTCCTACGTGACAAACTATTTTTTTCCTTTTACAAGCTTAGGATTGTTTTCTCTACCGGATATGACATGTTAAACACGGCGTGTATCTTAAAAGAAACAGGAGATGCTTACTCTACCCGTGCATCTTGTGGACTGCTATTGGATAAATGTTCCTACGTGACAAAATATTTTTCCTTTTACAAGCTTAGGGTTGTTTTCTTTACCGGATATGACATGTTAAACACATCGTGTGTCTTAAAAGAATCAGGAGATGCTTACTCTACCGGTGCATCTGATCTTCTCACCAATTTTTAGCTCACCTGACCCGAAGGGTCAGTGTGAGCTATTGCCATCACTTGGCGTCCGTCGTCCGTCGTCCGTCGTCCGTTAAACTTTTCACATATTCATCTTCTCCTCTGAAACTACTGAAGCAAATTCAACCAAACTTTACAGGAATGATGTATGGAAGGTCCTTTACAAAGATTGCTCATTTCGTTCCGATCCGATAAAAAACATGGCCGCCAGCGCGGAACTTAGTTTTAACATTGGACCCTATGGGAAAATTGACATTTTCTTCTTCTCCTCTGAAACCACTGAAGCAAATGCAACCAAACTTTACAGGAATGATGTACTAAAGGTTCTTAACAAAAATTGCTCATTTTGTTCCGATCCGATAAAAAACATGGCCGCCAGCGCGGAACATAGTTTAACATTGGCCCTATGGGAAATTCACATTTTCTTCTTCTCCTCTGAAACCACTGAAGCGAATTCAACCAAACTTTACAGGAATGATGTATGGAAGGTCCTTTATGATGATTGCTCATCTCGTTCCGATCCGATAAAAAACATGGCAGCCAGCGCGGAATAGGTTTAACATTGGACCCTATGGGAAAATTCACATCTTCTTCTTCTCCTCTGAAACCGCTGAAGCAAATGCAACCAAGCTTTACAGGAATGGTGTATGGAAGGTCCTTTATGATGATTGCTCATATCTTTCCGATCTGATAAAAAA
>MJUU01033849.1:35920-80313 GCA_002080025.1 Modiolus philippinarum | reverse complement strand
GCACTCATCGAGCCAATTGTAAGAAAACTTAGCATAATAAAATCATTTGACGTTGGCACAATAAACAGGTGGTCAGAAAAACAATTTTGAATCACAAAAAATTAAAAAGCCAAAATTTGAAAGAATGATGGTGCATTCATATGAGAAATTCTCTCTTAAACAAGGTTATGTTAACTTTATCTTGAAGTCATCACTCTAGAGGTTTTACGGTCGACATCTTGTGGACTGCTATTGGATAAATGTTCCTACGTGACAAACTATTTTTTTCCTTTTACAAGCTTAGGATTGTTTTCTCTACCGGATATGACATGTTAAACACGGCGTGTATCTTAAAAGAAACAGGAGATGCTTACTCTACCCGTGCATCTTGTGGACTGCTATTGGATAAATGTTCCTACGTGACAAAATATTTTTCCTTTTACAAGCTTAGGGTTGTTTTCTTTACCGGATATGACATGTTAAACACATCGTGTGTCTTAAAAGAATCAGGAGATGCTTACTCTACCGGTGCATCTGATCTTCTCACCAATTTTTAGCTCACCTGACCCGAAGGGTCAGTGTGAGCTATTGCCATCACTTGGCGTCCGTCGTCCGTCGTCCGTCGTCCGTTAAACTTTTCACATATTCATCTTCTCCTCTGAAACTACTGAAGCAAATTCAACCAAACTTTACAGGAATGATGTATGGAAGGTCCTTTACAAAGATTGCTTATTTCCTTGCGATCAGATGAAAAACATGGCCACCACCTCAGAACTTAGGTTTAACATTGGACCCTATGGGAAAATTCACATTTTCTTCTTCTGCTCTGAAACCGCTGAAGCAATTTCAACCAAACTTTACAAGAATGATGAACTGAAGGTCCTAAACAAAGATTGCTGATTTCATTTGGATCCAATAAAAAACATGGCCGCCAGCACAGAACATAGTTTATTTTGGCCCTATGGGAAATTCACATAAAAAACATGGCCATCATGCAGAACATCGAAAACCCTGCTTCAGCATTTTGTCAGGTGAGCGATACAGGCTCAGAGTCTGAGCCTCTAGTTTATTTTTTATTTCCTGTTGTTCATTGTGTGATTATTCATTAGAAACTGACGGCTCGGTTCACATTTACTTTAAGGTACGCAGGAACAGACGGTCCGCGGGATAAATGGATTAATCTTGACAGTAGTGTAATAATTATGAATCACACTTCTATTTACGGATCCTTCGGCATCAAAGTGATTGATGCAATCAATCAGTTCCATGAAGACTACGGGATCCCTAAACATTATTAGAATCCGATCAACCAGAGATTAATCGCGGGTTCGTGTAGATACACTACTAAACCTCTTCCTAAATTCCTTACCGCTTTTTTGACAACATGGAGTGCCTGAAACGTCTACTCCACGAGCAGCAATAATGGATTCTAAATTATTGTTAGAATCTCCTTGGACAGCCATCCTCAACCAGTCTCACACAGTATAAAAACATTTGATTTTTTTCTCTAAATACAACACACAAGCACACTCTGTCACACAATAAACTGAAAACATGAGTTTCTGATTTGAAACATCAATGTTTCTGTACTAAAATGTATAAGGCAGATATACCTTTTAGTAGTCATGAAAGACAAAACATTTTGTTTAGACCTCACTGAGGCAAATCAAGAATGAAATAAAAGGAAAAACAGGAAACATCTACAATGGCTGAAAATTATAGTTACATGCCACAATCTGTTAGGGAACTACATAGGAAAAACACAAATAAGACAAAAGACAAAGGTAAACACGATAGGAACTCGGAACAGCCGGACTTGGTACCGGCACTAGCAAAAGCTAGCTGTAGGGTTAAACCGGTTTATGGGTACCCAAACATCCCCTTTATCTGTCCCGTTTCCAGTGTAGTTTAGTAAACACATGAATAAAACCCAATACAGGTAGACTACTAACTCCATGAACACAATCTTGAAAGGAGAGAATATGACAATACGTAATTTTGAAAGATGGGTCAAGGGGTGCTCGCCTGAAGACGACGTCACCAAGATGTTCGATTTTTTTTTTATTTCAGGTATATCCCAATCAGCTTGAAATTAAAGAAACTACTGATACACATTCTTCAGCTCTTCAGCTTCGTACCTTTATCTCTTGTTATATGTTGACGAAGATAGTCGTTTGAAAGCTCAAGACAAGTGTAATGAATTTAATTTCCAAACTTGGATTTTTCCCATTCTCAGCAGAGATATACCTTTTCGTCTAGCGTATGGGGTTTACATTTCATAGTTGATTCGTTACTGTCGACTATGTAATTTTCTTTTTAAGTTTTTGAATACAGCAAAATCACTGTATAAAAAGCTGCGATTCAGTGATTTCCTCAGCTTATATTACTTTCATTCCTCTATGGCCGTCATAATAGCATCAATGGGAAATACGACGTATCGGTTCCGCAAACAAAAACGAACATCTTCAGCTAGATTCACGCCTTCGCTGATTTGACATTACCGATTTTGACTTAATCCTAGATTGACTCTCTGACATTATGACGAGTTATTAACATGGTAGGACATGCTTATCTTTCCGGAGAATCTGAAATCACTTTCGACTTATTGAAATTCCTATAGGGGTGCCTTAGTTTTGAATAACAAAATACCTAAGTTTGAGGGTTTTTTGTTTGCTTTTTGTGTGTGTGTGTGTGTGTGTGTGTGTGTGTGTGTGTGTGTGTGTGTGTGTGTGTGTGTGTGTGTGTGTGTGTTTCTGTTTTCGCCATGCTGTGGATTATGATTTTGTACTTGCCAGTCCTTTTGTTACTAAGTTAAGTATTGAATGCATGAAACCCAAATTAACAAGCATTTGACAAACATTTGGAAATAATACCACAGAGACACCTTATGGCAAATAATATGCCACCAGCAAAGTATATGGTTTAGAAGTATTTGTATTTAGCATATTCATTTTTTAGATAGCATAACTTTCTTTGGAATGTTGATTTTGATTTTTTTTCACTACAGTTAGCTCAACGCGAACTGATTCTGTCTCTCTTATCACGGATTTCGGTGTAACACGGTGTGACACGGTTGATTTCAGATTAATCTCCAAAATCCCTCCCAAACTCTAATCTCAACACCGCGAATTTTATTGCTGTTGAGAGCAATAAAACTTATAAATGTTAATTACCTGTCCGATGTCAAAATTAAATGATTGACAAGTTGCAAGTCAAAATTTGTTACGGTTGTAGAAATTTCAACATCCTCGCTGTTTATGACAAATCATTTTCTTGAAAATACATTTTAAGAAGTAATGATTATATAATTTGATAACTGTCAGGTGCCAAAAACGTTTAAAAAAGTTATTTATTTGTATTGCTGCGTAAATCTTCCGACATGTGAGACATGAGGTTTTCACTTGTTTCGTTCAAAAAACATTCCGGTCCAGACTATGGATTTAAACATTTTAAAGAACAAAATGCGGTTATAACGTGATTTAAACCTCTAAAATATTTTAAGTTTTAGCGTATGTCCTGCTAACGAACATTGCTCAATTTGATTCATCCCTTTTATAAGTAAAATGTCCAAGATTTTCGGCAAATCAGTTTGTAGTGAATCAAGCATCACCATTAGGTAAATGTCTAAAAATAGAATATGTGACAAAATATTTTTACATAATTTTTATGAACAAATTACATCTTTTCTATGTTTCCTTTATTTTTCTAAAGTTTGTGGTCCCTTTCTTTGGTAAAAACAAGCAGTAATTTTATTTTTATATCATTCCAAAAACATGTGAATTCCCTGGCGTGGATATATCAATTTGTCAGTAGAATCTGTTTGGATTTTCATGCAGTTCTTTTCAAATTATTTCAAAAACATTTTTTTTTTACTTTTAATTACTACCTTTGGAAAAAATATAATTTTTATTAAAACATGATTGATGAAATGTTAATGACTTGCTAATTAACGACTGTGGTTACCGGCAAAAGATCAAAGGAACACAGGTAAATAAATTTCGCGGTGTTGTGAGGATTTTCGTTTTCAGGGCAATAAACGACACGCTAATCCGTGTGATTCCTCCAAGCCAACACCGAGTATTTTTCGGTGGATTTCGGTGTTTTGCAGTGTCCCACCAGGAAAATACTAGGTGTTGAGAGAAAGAGAATCAGTTCGCGTAAAGCTATCTGTAGTTCTTTGACTCGGAAGTTTTTCGGTACAATGCAAAAATGCACGGTCTGGACAGACGGTCTTTTTGCACCGTCATTTTGAAGACGGCGTTTTACGATTAGCTATATGTAAAAAGTACACTTACACTCATTGTCATTCTATCATCAAATTTAACTTATTATCCCTCTGTAAGATACTGGTGGCACATGTCTACATTGAATACAGACTTTGTTGCCGGACATGTTGAATTCAACAGACAAGATATCTTGTACCATTGATTCCATTTGGTCTTCCGTTGCCGTTTTCTATGATATAGATTGATAAAAACTATTTTATGCAAATTGAAAAAATACCTCATGATTGAAACATTTCTTTCTTTTTTGTCGATCGAGTCTAATACCCAAAACAAATGCTCACTTTATCCAATGCTTCTTCAAGGAAAGTTCACATTCTAGCTAATTTCAACAAATTTTGGTACTAAGATATTAATCTGTGAATAGAGTTTAAATTCTGATATGACGTGTTTTGTGTTCACACTCGTGGTAAAATCGTTATATATAGATGTGCTGTTCCGAAATTACCCACATGTAAATGTGCAGTTTAAAATAAGTAAATGCAACTGTAAATATGTTAATTTTTTAAAACTTTTTTGCTTTGTATAAATGACTTTTGTCATGTCCACATAAAATAAATACTTAATTCTGTGGGTTCTTTTAAATATTTTTTTTGTATGTTTATTTAACAGAATGGCCTTTATTTGTCTTTACCTAGGAGTGTTTCAATTCAAAAATTTACTTTTTACTGTCCTATTGAATAATATTAATCTTTTGAGCTTGAATATATACTGATTTTACAACGGGTTAGCCCTTTATATCAATATTGTACCCTCGCCGACGCTCAGAGTAAAATATTTGGCTTAAAGGGCCATCCAGTGGTAAAATCAGTATATATTCAAGCTCCCATGAAATTTTTCTTAATTCGAATTTTGCTCTGTCTATAATAGATCTTAAAAAGAAATCATTTAACATTAAAATAATATGTCTCATGTCTCTTGTTCATTTACTCCATATCCTTTCGTAAAATATGTATTAAGCTGACACAAAAAAGTTTTAGGATCTGTTAAATATTAGCGTGAAATTTATATGATGAAAATTAATATTTTATTATTCATATTGGAAACTTGCAATATCTAAATTAAAGATTTTTTTTTTAATTGAGGAGTATCTCCCTCTTGTATAGCCCTGTCCTTAACTAATTTTGACATTTCTATTAAGAACCTTTTGGTCGATCAGTTTTACACATAATTCGGTTTATGGATTTTCAATGTTTTGATTTGATTTGCAATGAAAACACATAAGCTGTCATATGCAGAGTAAAATTCACAGTAACATCGGTCTATTGTAATTAAAGTAATGTTTTGATGTTTACTTTGCATACCCATGAAGCGTTGAGGGCTTTCAAGTTAAATCGCGCTGCATACTTCATAATGTGTACCTAATTCTGAAACTGTTACAATCACATTTTACATAAACAAATAAAAATGACCTGAAGTACATTTTAACATTCAAATGAGGAAATGAAATACTTGTTTTTCTTTTCATTTGGATTTTATTCCATCGATCTTTGCTAACCATTTTGTTAAAACATGGTTATGTACTTACTTCATGTACTTTCTATCTATCTTATTTATCCTATTATTAATTAACTTAAGTGCATTTGACTTAATTTGATTAAAACTGCCATATCAATAAAGATGACAAAAGTATGCCATTATGACCTAAACTATAGTCAAATATGGATTTTTCCATATTGGCCTAGTCCAATACGGGGTTTATCATAACTCCCCTTGATTTATTACATACTTAGCGAAGATATGTTCTGCTTTGCATATGTAATATAGCCGGAAGTAAACAGTCCATATCATATAACCAGTCTGATATGGCCATATCAGACTGCGTCGTTCTGAAATATCCATATCAGACCGATGATATGGCTATTTCGGCCCGGGTGTGATGATAACTCCTAATTGAAAGTATATAATAAACAGATTAAGACATGTATTAATCTCTATTTATCGTCTCTCGTTATGAAAACATTAAAATAAACGAATAGTGCGTAAATTGTCATTTGCTGCCGTGCTTTGACAGGACACGAAGTCTTTTAAAATAAAATACTGGCAAACAATTGATATGATTCAAGGAAATGTAGTTAATTTATAAAGGTATCATTGTAATGTATTTCATATTGGCATAGTTATAGATCCTCGGTAAGTCACCTTGGCATTCCACTTGCGCCTAAGGTAAATATGACTTACCGCGGGTCTATAACAATGCCAATATGAAAAACATTACGCAATTATACTATATTATCAAATAGTTATACCTTTTTTCGCCTTGTTCATAAATTATATTGTTACAAGTTGTCCAATTTATTCACTTTCTAAGACTTTATTTTATCTCAGGTATTGCCAATAGCTTCCCCACTTTACAACTTTGTAAAATAAGATATAATAATATAAATACATACATTGACAACATCAACAGCAAGTTTGATTCTTGTAAAAAGTAGAAACATGGCAGCTGTGCTGATAACAGTTCCCGCAACAGACGTCATCATCGTGTATATAATTCCTAAATGTATAATATATTGTTTGTATATATTTTCAGTTCCTATCTTCAAAAAGTAACTAGTTAACCGCGAAATTTTCGTGGCAGTTTTATTTTCGCAATTTTCGCGTTTCTAATGGAAGCGCGAAAATAAAACGACGCGAATATACTTGTCTGTTGTTGAAGTCAATGGTCAACTATTTTGCAAAGCGAATTCAAAACTGCGCGAAATAAAATACTGTCAAATTACCGCGAAATAAAGACGACGCGAAAGACTACTACTTTATCTATTCATTCGTGTAATATATTCTGGTAGATACATTTATGAGAACGGTAAAACAATGACTTGTTCATTGATGGAAGTTTTTTTTTCATTATGCTTTTGTATTTTATTTTTCATGCCTTGATCCTAGTTGTTCATTGGTTCTTCTGCTTTCATATATCTGTGCACGAAGCTTTCAAAATATCAGGACCTTTATTTTGGATATTTGTTCATCTAATCATGACAAAAAGACATTGGCATGAAAAATCAATCCTTTTACATCATTTTAAGCGAAATTCATTTTTACCCTTGGTATTTTGTTTTTCGCTATCCGCTTTAATCCCCTTTTCCGATTTCTTGATTTTCATTATTTTTATTGCATTTGCACTGAAGAGACATAGTTGCAGTAATGATCATTTACAGAAAATAAATTTACAGTAACTTCGGTATTTTGTCATTAAATAAGTAACATTATTAATTCCACCCATTGGTGTTCTTTCTTTTTTCTTGAATGTGCTTCCACATGTTTTATAATCGTTTTCAGTCACATACATAAGTTAGTTTTATATTTATTCCAGAACATACTTCTGTGTGGTACTTTTACACTTTAATTTTGTAAATTATATTATATTTAACATACATTATAGGTAGTTGTATAAGAACTTGATTGGTTTCACATAGCTGGAACACAACCATATAAACAACATATATATATACCTAAGTTATTATATAAATATCTTAATATACATATGACCATTCCGACAAATAGTGTTTCTTCAGTGCAGATAAAATCAAAGCCTTGGGACTCCAGAAAAGATGTATTAATGCCGGCAAAGAACAAAAAATCTAAAGGATCAAAATTTAAAGCCAAAATCAGCTAAGGACATAACTTTGCAGGAGAGGGATACTTCCTAGTTTTAAACCAAATTTATAAGTGAATAAAAATCTATGAAGGAAGATGTTTCGACTTTTGCTTACGCAGAAAACAATCATGAAAAATGGAAGGATACCTTAAACTTATTATATCAGATGATAAATGACAAGATCTGATATTTCATTAAAATTGAATACTAGTAATTGATTTTGTGGTAAAACTCCATGAAGCTTTATTGGAAAGGGTTGTCAAATTGGATAGAGTAAATACCTTATGTGAGTTTGAGTCGCAGAAAATTTGTTTTAAGAATGAAAACTGTTACCGTATGTTATGAAAAGCTTTGTGAAAACCTATGTATATATTTTTGATATTCGTTAAAGAAAAAAAATTCTGCCGCTGGAGATTGTTATTTCATTAGCTGTTTATATGACTTAAAATGTACTGAAATATAATTGGAAGTTTCGTACATTTTCTTTTTTATACATTCTGAAGTTATCTATGACCAAGAAACCAAGAAAATATGATCCATGTTCAAAATTATTCTACCCTCTTTGAATGGACAAACAGATTCACAAAACTAAGACTTATACTGCCTTAAAATTTTTTAACATAGACTCAATTCAAAGCAGTAAGAAATGTTGACGCCAAAGACGGTGATATATATGAAGTCCTATGGTTAACATTTACCTTCAGTTGTAAAAGCTGCTTCCTCTGTAGGTTCAGTTCTAGAGCTTGTAGCAACTGGAGTTATCGGTGTTTCTGATGTGATGTAAGTTTCGTGTAGCGAGGAGGATGTTGCTTCTTCAAACAGAAAAAAAAATATTCTGTGGGTGTCTTATAATGTTCTAAATTATTTGATTTTTTAAAACAGCAGTTGAAAATATGTGCTTCAAATACAGTAGACTGGTGTAGGGTTGAATGATATTGTAATTAGAAAAAGGTCACTAATCGACCAGATTTAACCTCCCGGGACGTTCCGTGGCCAATAGATCGATTCTAATACACAGAATACATGTGTCGGTTTACGACCACAAGAAAAAATATAAATTAAAAAAAATAAAGAAAGAAATTGCAAATGTTCATCAAACTGAAGTGGAGTAAATGTAAATAGAAACAACTATCAGAATCAAAAGTTAGACAAGCAGTTCAGCAGTTCAAATAAAATATTTCCAAAAGTGGTTGCTTTATGCAAAAACTAAATTTTTTGTGTGAGTAAATGTTTAATTCAGCCTTAACGTTTTAAGTAGGTGATTTAACACTCTGGTCTATAGGCAGTTGTACAACTGTAGCTCCAGTGCAAAACTGCAAATGATTAGGCTTAGTCAAATTTATAAATACCAAGATTATTATTCATTACTTTATAAAAGATACGAAGAAATATAAATTGTCAGTTTTCAAGACATTACGTTGTTAAAATTTAATATACGTATATCAACTATTACAGCAATATATTTTTATATGAGATATCCATATGAATATTAGAAAAAAAGCCAAGTAAATAAAGTAATGTCGAGTTCATGTAAAGGAAGTTAGTCAAGGGCAATACAATATACTGTGGAAACTAACGTTATGGTTCAGATAAATTTTATCTCGATATTGCTCTTTTACCCGAAATCTATGATAGTAAGGAACCAGGGATTTTTATATGATGTGAGGTTCCGTACTGTGTTGAAGACCGTACGGTGACCCTAGATGCTTTGTTTTGGGTCGTTTTAACCTGGATATGAGATGTTTTCTCCTTGACATTTACCCCATTTTCATATGATATTTAGATTCATAGACAAGAATCGTAAACACATAATGTTATTTCGTAGCCACAAATCAGTATTCTTACAACACAATGATAATTAGGTACAAGTTACACCTCAACCGTAATTCACACACCAGAAATGAGAATAATTTAAAAAAGTAGATGTTTCTTAATAAAAGCCTAATTCTCAACATGAAAACAATAGTAATTTGTGTGCCACTACAAAACAGTTTAGAATCTTTCCATGTCTGTGAATGATAGTGGCAGTCCACTTCAGACAAGGTAAAGACAGAGAACGTTTGTCTATAGCTTCAACAGATAATGACAGTCATTGTCTGTCTAGGTAACAGTTTAAAATATTTGTCGATGTCTGTATGTGACAGATGAGAGTTTAAAGTGTTTTACTATGACTGTGAGCAATGTCGACAGACATTGACAGTCCAGGTAAAATTTCAAAAAGTCCGAAATCGTCTATCGGTATCGCCAGCAGTCCAACACAGTCATGGACAGACATAGGAAAATTCTTTCAATGACTGTCAGTGTCAATTGAAGTCTCTGACAAATACAGTAAATTTCACATTAACAATGAAGGGATATGGAGTAAATGCAAATGAGACAAAATTTCTACAAATACATGGCAAAACACATCAATGGAACAACGCTTTTATTGTTGTTTTTCATCTTGAAGTCACCATGAGGCTTTTCACAGTCTTTTTCTCACTTTTGGGACACTTTAGTTTTAGAACCTGGAGCCCCGTGTTGAACTTTTCTTTGGCAGTTGCTGACAGTCGAAAATGACTGTGACTGGTAAGGACTGTCATTTTTTTTTTTTTTGGTTCATAGTGGAAGCAACTGATTTGAATAATGCTTAAGTTTTGAAGTAATATGGGACAAACATCACTAAAATAGATTTTGTATGTAATGAGTCACTAAATTTTAATCTCATCTAGCATAGTGCATAACTGATCTTGATTCATTCAAGCTAAATGAAACGATTTGAAAAAAGTATAAGCTCAGGTACTGCAGAAAGTGATGCAAGAATTGAGAAATAAAGAATTAAATTTTTTTAAAAATCAAATCAAATCAGATTTTAAAAAGTTGATGCATAATGGCAATATCTGCACTGAACGTCCTGTAAAAAGTTTCAGTGAATTTCTCCGAGTAGTCTAGGAAGAGTTGTATCTAAGTGTGAAACCCTATGGCGGACGGATGAACGAACGGATGTTCTGACACATTGATCACTATATACCGTGGTGATTAGGGATAAAAATCCTAGTACAAAAGAATTTTGTAAAAAAAATATTGGACCAAGTACATGTGTAAACTCTATATTAAACCTGGATGATGAACGGAAAAGAAAGACGAGGAAACCTAAAAGTTTTGCCATAATTTTAGTGACCCATTCAATTAATATTTATTTCAACAAGTAGTCAAACGGGTAATGAACTACTTCATTAAAGAAAAAAAATATTTTGGGTCTTTGAAAAAGGATTCATTCGATATTAGAAAATTCAGAAGACATTAACCTTGATTTCGAATTACATCAAGTGATAAACTGACTCTTTATCAAATTTATGAAAGAAAAGGTAAAGTTCGCAAAAGAATTTCGAAACAAGAAGCAGATATGAATTTTCAAATAACCAAACCTAAAGCAAAAATAGTTTACCATAAACAAAAGAGGTGCTCAAGAGCCTGTATCGCCAACTAGGGCCATTGCTGACATAGACTTATAAATGACATTTGCAATAAGATTTAAAGTTCAATCATGTTCCCATCTGATGGCTATGTTAGACTGAATGACGAAAATTTCGACAAAGCTCATCAAGAAAATTGTTGTGGTCGAGTTAAGTTCCAACTGGATTAGTGATTTAGAGAACAAATTCGTTTAATGGGTCCAATGTTAAACCATGTTTCCCACTGGCGGCCAGCTTTGATGAAGAACAAACCTGTCATATATCGTTTTGTAGGGACCATCCAAGGAGCATTGTGACCACGATTGGGTCTAATTGGACCTGTAATTTCTGAGAAGAAGATCTTTAAATGAGTTTGTTAAACTATGTTCCCCGCGGGCGGCAGTCTTGGACGAGGTACTGACTTGTCAGATACAGTTTTTAGAGGGGGCCACTCAAAAACTATTGTGACCAAAACGTTTCGTTTAAATTGACCCAGTTGGTTCAGAGGAAAACAAATTAAATAAAATGTTCACGACGGACATACGGACAGACGATGGACGCCAAAACTCATACAGACTACAGGCAGTTGAGCTTATGAAAATAAAAACAAATTCAAATAGTTACGATTCATCTTTGCCGGTGCATATTTAGGGCGAAGCAGCGTTAGGATGTTCCAAAGAACATTTTGTACAGTAATTAAACAATACCTACCTGAAAATCTCTTAATTTGATCACAGTATGTAATGTTAAGCCAGGAGGCTGCAAGTAAAATATACACTATTTTTTTTTTTTTATTATTTATTTATTTATTTTTTCTTAAGATTTGAAGAGTGGTTCAAATATCCTTTACACCACCGCAATTGAAGGGGAGGTTTGGCATGCCATAAACCCGATTTAACCTACCACTTCTTTTGCAATGGCTATATTAAGTCAGGATTTTTGCGGTCGACAATTTTTCCGGTGGTTTCCCCCTGATTTGTATTTTTGTCTCATAACTTCGACTCTTGATAACATAACTCTGTTCGGTAATTTTGTTATTTACTCCCCCCCCCCCACCCCCTTTAATTGAAAAATACACAAATATTTTATCATCAGCTTCTAAGCACGATGTGAGCGTTATGTCTTGTTGTCATTCTTAAATTAAGAAACGGAAGATGCTAACTCAACAATTGGACCTGATCTTATACTTGGGTTTTAATTGGGTTCCTGTTGTTAATCTTTATGTGCCGTAGCTATTTGAATTAGGGTTATGAGTTCAAAGAATGTTCTATTTGACTTTGCCTACGTCTTGCACTATATTGTATTTGAACATAATATTGGCTTTAATAAACGTGTGTTACAAACTTTTAAAATCTTGTTTGTTTTCAACATTCACAACCAAGATATATATATGTTAAAATCTGTCTAATATGTCTCTAGGCCTGATCTATTTTACTAATATTCACCATATTTCAAAATTGGAAAAAATATGGAGAAGCAGTTACCAGATTAATATATGCAATCTAAAGAAAAGATGAACGTACAGTTGCAGTTTAGAGTCATGTCAATCCATTTTGTTTTGAATTTTGTTTTTCCTTTGTATATTTCTATCTGTAAATTTGCGTTTTGGATGAATGGCAGCACAGACAATTGATTTTCTCGGCAGTCACAGAAAACTGGTAAATATCTGAAGTTATAAAATAAAAATATAAATGCAAAAAAATGCACTTTCAGTTTTTAAATAAATATTTGTATTTCACCGATAAAACAAATTTTGTCAAGACATCAAAATGAATGCAATACATCGGTAAACGAATGCCGAAGCAAGAATAAGGAAAGGGGAAATTCTAAATTCATAAATCTAATATCATGGCAAGTCACAGCAAGGGTTTTATTCAAGCAAGATGGACAAAACAGATAAAACGACCCCGCATCCAAGACCAAAAGGATGCATTGTCGTAGCGTAGTTCAACATTTAGCAAGTGAATTCCACTCAAATTGATGCTAGGGTCCGTCTTAAACTTACTTTGAGGTAGGAGTGTTTGCTCTTTGTGAAGGCCTCATTGGAATTCAAGATGAAGAACAACAATGAAAGCGTTGTTCCATTTGCTTATTCTTTCAATGTAATTATAGGAATTTTGTCCCATGTACATTTACTCCATATCCCTTTATTTCTTCATTTATACTGTTGTCATTATCGGTTAAGTTATCTTTTCCCAACATATATTATTTACATATCTTGAAAATAGACGTCCTGACACTTACCGAAAATGGTTGAATAGAAGACATTTATATTGGGAAGGCGATTGTTATTGATTGATTACTTAGCGTTTCACTTCCAGTAAAAATTATTTCATTTATATAATCCCTTCTGGATTTTCAGAATCTTTTATTGCAGTGTGGAGTTGGTAAAACAATTCCCCGTGGTAGAGATGTATACTCTTTATTTTTCTTAGATATGGTGTACTTGTACATGAGATAATATCTCATGGTTACACTTTGTTCAATTACTATTATCAAAATTTATGTAAATTCTAAAACCTTAGGATGAATTCCCCATCGTAGTTTTGTCCTGAGCTATATTTGATATTACTAGTTATTCGGATTTTGTTTGGTTTTATGCATTTTAAACATTTTTTGAAATTATGGATTTCCTTTGTTTGGGTTCTAGTGCTGCTGATGAGGAATAAATTTCCGAAATGGCCATACAGCTCATTAAAATTATTGCAGTTGGAGTTGACATATGTGTTATGGTCTCATGTTCATTTACTCCATATCCTTTCGTAACATATTTCAGGCATTCTTTCTCTACAAGCCATACCACCTTGCGAGAAGCTCACAATTGCTAAACGCTCATTAATCTTGTCGTCGGTTTAAAAAATCGTACAAAGTGCTTTAGTTCATTGTTATCTTGTTGTGTTTGAATACCCGTAATTTCTGACGATAAATAAATCTTACCTTCACATCTCATTACCTATACCTTTACAAAATTTGTCGGGAATTTATGACTTGATTTTCCTTCATAGATAGAGTTTCCCGTATCCACTTTCACAATCAGGATGAGCCCCTAAAACCAATTCATGTGCCGGGCAAGGCAGATATTTGAAATACACTTGTATGAATTAAGTAGAGGAACACAAAATCAAAAAAAAAATCAGAAATTAAGCATAAATGTATGGACTTGTATGCAGAGACAGTGGTATATTTTTTAGATAATCAGACTACTATATGATTCTTTCTTAATATTTCATTCAAAAGAAACAATTTTTCTCTACATGTTTTTCATTTAACTGACATCAATTATTAAGAAAAGCAGACTGTTTGCCAACTTTTATATGCTGAATAATTTTAGGTGTAAGTGGTTGTTTGTCATTTACACTTTTATAGCAACAGTGACTGAAAGGTCAAAGGTCAACTTGACTTTCAATATTTCAAACCAACGAGTTTTATGTACGCGCAAAAGGCATATATCAAGCAGAAGTGTAACACCTGGAATAAAATAATTTGTCATTATCTCGTGGAAACTGTCTTGTTACTATCGCCGTTAAGACAGTTGTCGCCCCGAAAAGGCACTAACATCAATTATATGTAATTGCAAACAACATGTCTTAGTTCGAAACACTACTACAGAAAAAACAAAAAACAAAAATCTAAGAAAATAAATTAATAATAAATGATAAAAAACATAAAATATATTTACTTAATATATTATGGTTTTTATCTGTTTAAATTAACGTATTTGTATTTTTCTGTGCTGAGCATAAACAATAAAAGTTTCAGTGAATATTCAGGAAATTTCGCTTAGATATTTTGATTGCTTTATCGATATAAATTTTCCACACTTGACAAATTTAAAAATTCTTGCAACATTGTTAGTAATTCAGACAGTTTTGAATGTAGCTTTCTCTGACTTCCATAACAAGGAACATAAAAGTGATATATTGTGTACTTTACATGTTCTTGATGTCTATAAATTATTCCTTTAACGACGTGTTATTTTTTTTTTCGATATGGAATCACTTACACGTATTCTCTTTATAAATTCTTTGGAATCAACTTTTCCAACTGAATTAAAAATGTAATACAAAATCGGAATTCAACATCATGAAATTCAATTTTAATGAATGTGTATTGGGGTACATTTTTCATGTCTACGATATAGCACTACATTCATTAACCAACTTGATAAGATATTTTTTTTTTCTTTTTTTTAAATGGGAAAATGATTAACATTATATGTGAAAAAAATATTGACGATATGGCGGATCAAAATCAGGAAAGCAAATCTAGCAAAGCATAGAAAAAACATGAGTATTTTTGAAAAAAATAATGGTAGAGTTTAGTAAAATTAGAAAAAGAATATACTTGGAAGTTTGCCAATTTTTTTTTTTTGTTTTGTTTTGTTTTGTTTTGTTTTGTTTTGTTTTGTTTTTTTTTGTTTTTTTTGTGGAAGAATCTTATTTAATCTGACAGCAGCATGCCTCTGCAAAGGGGTGTAATTACCCATGAATTTACGTATTAGCTCCAAATCTTGACCCCTCTGTGATTGAATTTCAAACGCCAGAGTAAAATGCTGGTCAACATATGTCATGCTTTTCAGGTTTTACATGGACCGGATGTTATTAACTGTGTATAGAGAAAATTTAGGCCTAAAATATGCATGCAAGAAAATATAGGGAAAAGTTGTAACAAAGACATATAGCGTATTTAATTGTGATCCATGTCTTGATCTAGGGGATTACTAGTTTGCTTTAAATCTACACTGCTATAAAACCGTGCATATATAGTTTGGTCATCTAATTTTGTCCAAACACAAAGTGTATACTAGTTATAATATTATTTTGTTTTGACCTACAATTTTAATATTTGGCAGATTTAATTAGCATATTTGACCAAAAATGGCAAAATTGTGACATTGTACATAAAACATGTGTTGAACCATGAAATTTGCATCTGTATCAGATCAAAAAATGACTTTTGGTTTTCATACACCATATTTCAGCCCCAGCATCAATTAAACTTTATTTGTTTGATAGGACGTAGAAATCTGGTACTGCTAGGGGTTCCCTTTGTGTCTGGAGCATGAACCTATAAGTCGTCAGTGCTGTGTTAAGTAACCAGGGAATAATGTTCCGGAGCAAATCTCTTCCATTTTAACTCTGTTATAGAGTGTTTTGTGTCATTTTCGGGAATCGTTTGCCTTTATTATGTGGAATATTGCCCTTTTTAAACTGTATTTTTCTTCCTATTTCTTAACCTTCCTATGTTGCATTTCCATTTTTTTCATGAATTTTTACTAGAAAGGGGTCTCATTTTATAAGGAAAGTATTAATTACATCAAATCATTAAAATTAGAAACAACAGCCGGAAGATTTTATTCATATTACTCATTTGTTTACCATTTACCAATTCTTGAGAAATTCATAAATGGACAACCCCTGTGTGGTTATTTCATAAGTTATATCTAGTTTTCAACTAAGGTTTGATCTAAAGTTATTGAAAGTGAGAGTTTACATGTTCCTCTAATTTTTAGCATAAATTTTGACTATCTTAGATTTCTGATTTTCTTACATTTTGCCCTTTTATGGCCTTTTTGCAACAGAAAAGTGTATGTTTTTTTTTAAATCATATAAAATATTTTTTGACAAGAATTTTTTTAATAATGGTAAAAACTTGTAATTTCAATGTAAAAAATCAATTACAATAGAAAAAGTACAAAGAAGATAAATCAAAAAGAAATATTTGGAATTAATTTCTTAGATTTGAAATAAAACATGGTCTTAAAAGTGAACCTTATAGTTGAAGAACCCTATACCTATGTTAAAAGCCCGTTCTTAAAAGTGAACCGTTTAGTTGAAGAACCCTATACCTATGTTTAAAGCCCGTTCTCGCTTGTTTATAAAGTGAATGCGCTCAAACACTGATATCATGCTATTAACACATATACTAGTAAATTGTAAAATATTTATTGAAATCTTTTGAAATTTGCCCCTTTGATAGAACATAGACCACAAATTCTACATTCGGGTTCAGGGTAGTCTAATGCAGTTCTAAATTAGACGGGAGAATTTTTGAAAAAATATTAATGGTAAAGTTTGTTTGGTAATGGATTTTTACTTTGTAGTAAAATTAAAGTATATACTTGGAAGTTTACAAAAACATTTTTTGTGGAAGAATCTTATTTAATTTGGCAGCAGCATGCCTCTGCAAAGGGGTGTAAATAGCCATGAATTTACATATTAACGCTAAATCTTGACCCCTCTGTGATTGAATTTCAAATGCCAGAGTAAAATGCCGGTCACCATAATTATTTCATGCTTTTCATGTTTTACCTGGACCGGATGTTATAAACTGTGCATAGGGAAAATTTAGGCCTAAAATATGCATGCAAGAAAATACCTGGAAAAGTTGTAACAAGGACATATAGTGTATTTAATTGTGATCTATGTCCATATGTCTGTTAAAATAAGGTTTTAAGAATAGCATGTATTGTGATACTCAAAAACATGAAATGTGAACGAATATTTCTTGATAGTCGGTTCCGTTCTATTTGATGGATAAACAGAAAAGTTTGTTTCCTCACTATTGACATCTGACAAGATAATGGATAAAATGCATGAATAACTAATTTTATAGATATATAATATCTCATATTAAAAAAAATTAACTCAACTCTAATATTGACACTTATATCAAATGAATAGATAGTTGCGGTGAAAAAGATTTGCAATAATCTGGGATCGATCTACCGTATTAAGACCAAACAGCTGTTGCAAACATAATATAAAATTTCAATTGAGGATTTGGAAACATAGAATATTTGAAAAAGAGGTTTTTGAAACGGTAAGGCTTTGAGCTTTTATGATGAAACAGAAGTAAACAATCAACTCGATGAGTGCCCTGTGGTCGTTTGTATGTTGTGTCTATTGGTCCCTTTGTCGGACAATGGATGACAGTATTTGCAAGACTACTTTGCCCGATATTTTATGCTTGTTGATTACCCCGCATCCATGAAAAACAGGATACATGGATGTAGCGTTGTTCATCAATTTGCAAGTGAATTCCGCTCAAACCAGTGCTAGGAGCCGTCTTGAACTTACTATGAGGTAAGAGTGTTTGCTCTTGGTTGAAGGCTTCATGGTGATTTCAAGATGAAGAACAACAATAAAAGCCTTGGTCCATTTGCTTAATCTTACCATGTTTTATAGGGATTTCGTCAAATGTACATTTACTCCATATCCCTTTATTTGTTCATTTACGGTGGAGTTTGTCTCTCGTGCAGTGTGGAGCCTGTATAAAGATTCTCCGTGCTTGAGGTGTATGCTCTTTATTTTGTCAGTTATGGTGTACTTGTTCATGTGAGAATTTCTCTTAATAATCCTAAATTTAAGGATTATTTACATCAGATCTATCCACATGAGCTTGAAATTAAAGAAACAACTGAAACACCTACTTCAGCTTCGTACTTAGATCTTTTATTGTATATTGACGAAGATGGACGTTTGAAATCTAAGCTATATGACAAGCGTGATGATTTTAATTTCCCCATTGTGAACTTTCCCTTTCTTAGCAGCAATATACCTACCTCTCTAGCCTATGGAGTGTACATTTCACAGTTGATTCGTTACTGTCGAGCTTGTAGTTTGTACAGTGATTTTTTTAACAGAGCAAAAACACTGTCCCAAAAGCTGCTTAGTCAGGGATTTGTTCAACCTTTGTTAATTTCATCCCTCAAGAAATTCTATGGCCGTCACCATAGCATCATTGAAAGATATGACGTGTCAGTATCCCAAATGAAAGTAGACATTTTCAGCTAGATTCACGTCTTCCCGGATTTGACTACCGACTTTGACATTTTCCCGGATTGAATCACTCACAGTGTGACGGGTGCTGTTAACAGAGCAGGACATGAGCAGGATGTCACTCTCAGTTTCACTGGAGTTCACACTGTGAGTGCCTTTGTTCTGAATGTTGTGGTTTCTGGTTCTGTGCTTTGTGTCTGTCTGGCGTCATTGTTTTTGTGTCTAACGTCATTGTTTTCTGTGTTCTCGTTTTTGCCCTGTCTTTGGACTTCGATTTTTGTGTATATCACCCCTTTGTTCCTTCGGTATTCTACTGCCGTTGTTTTATGAATACACTATCAATATTCAACATTCGGCTTTCTTGTTTTGTATAAATTAAACTATTTTCCTGGCCATCTGTATATATTTTGCCCACAACTTCCGATTTTACTAGCCAAGTTTTCTTACAATCAACTCGATGAGTGCCCTGTGGTCGTTTGTATGTTGTATTGTCCCTTTGTCGGGCAATGGATGACAGTTTTGTAAGACTACTTTGCCCGATATTTTATGCTTGTTGACTACCCCGCATCCATGAAAAACAGGATACATGGATGTAGCGTTGTTCATCAATTAGCAAGTGAATTCCGCTCAAACCGGTGCTAGGAGCCGTCTTGAACTTACTATGAGGTAAGAGTGCTTGCTTTTTGTTGAAGGCCTCATGGTGACTTCAAGATGAAGAGCAACAATAAAAGCGTTGTTCCATTCGCTTAATCTTACCATATTTTTGTAGGGATTTTGTCCCATGTACATTTACTCCATATCCCTTTATTTGTTCATCATAGAATTTTAGTACTTTTGTTATCTGTGAACACTGTAAACAAAATTCAGAAATAAAGGAAAAAATAAGAGTTTTCCTAATATGAATTGAAATTTTTCCCTTTTTCGAAAATAAATATATTTTTAAGCTGTGACACCAAATGTTTCAGGAAACCTTGTATACGATCAGCGTAGATCAACTTTTCTACAAAGACAAATGTACAAGAAAGTTCAATGTGCGAATCTCCTGCTTATGATTCGGCAGAGCTATTGTAACATTCCAACCAGACTGTTATATAAATCAAAATATCAAAAGTTTCTATCTGTAATGAAATTAACAATGAAATATATGGAGTAAATGCACATGAGACAACATCTCTTCAAAAACATAGCGGAATCATCTAATGGATCAACGCTTTTATTATCCTTCATTTTGTTACCATTAGGCCTTTGACAATGAGCATTGTGCATACCACGTATAAGACGGCTTAAGCACTGGTTTGGGCGGAATTCATTGCTTGATGTCGAACATGCAATCTCCATGTCTTTTTTAATCCCATAGATGCGGGATCGTCAACAATAAATTTAACTACCGAAGTACTCTTAAAATTACTGTCTCCATTGCGCGATAAAAACTAGTAGACATTACCACAAACACAGGGGACTCATCAAGTTGATTGCAAGAAAAATTCAATTAAATAATAGCTAGATGCGGGCACTTTAAACAGATAGTCAAAATAACATTAGGAAAATTAAAAAAAAATAATTATGCCGAAATTTGACAGTATGACTGTATGTCCATATGAGAAATTCTCTTCAAAGCAAGTGCAACATAAACAATATATAAAGAAAGCATGAAACTCTGGGAAAAATTCAAATTTGCATTGGTTTTACTAAGCTAAATATATATTATAAACTTACAATCTTTTGAGTGAAGGTAAGTTGGTAAAAATGTTGACATCCAATCCTAGTAATGGGTTACCATGAATCGAGCTGCAATATAAATTCAACATTATCAAGAAAAAAAATAGCTTTAGCGTTACTTGTTCCTACAAATACTTAATTTGTGGTTTTATTTGTATTTGATAATGCATGATGTTTACTTGTTGAATTTATGTATATTTTTTTTTCATTTTTGTCGTTAAATGTTGTTGATTAACTAAATCAAATCAATTAATGTTAGAGATAAATAAATACCGAAGTTACTGTGAATTTAAATTTTGCATATGCGCATTTCGACAACTTATGTCTCTTAGGGCGGTTTTTTTTATCGCTCCCACCTCCAGATATAGATTGATATAGTTTTTTTGCATTGACTGTGTTTGTTTGACGACTGTCACTAGAACACAATCTCACACTTGTTTTATTGTTGGCTATAATAAAAAAAATTCCGTGATTATTCCCCCTTTTGTGAAGCTTTATGCATCTCAATCTGATGATAAACATAGTGTATCAAAGATATGTATATTTGGGTCTGCAAAAGCAGAAAAGTCATGGGGGAACAAAGTTTTAATCAGAATACTTTTGGAGTATTTCTAAATTTGCAGCAATGTGAAGCACCATCGAGGTTCCAGCTTCTACTGTTTGATATAAAGCATGGATAAAAAATTAAGTGGTCTGTTAAGTTGGACGAAGAGAAGCTGGTGTTAGAAGAAAAATAAATTATAAATATAAAAATGAGAACGAGAAAAAATTATCTATGACGTCACATTATTGTTACACAAATGTTACAGTGAATTTTGAAAAATATATTCAGTTAATTGCATATGAAAGAAAAACTTTTACAGATTTCTTCTGATTCGATCTGGCATTTGCAAACAGAAAATATTATTAATTTTTAATCCAAAAGTTTTGGAGATGTACTTCATCATCTCTAATATCCATGAACCCATTCCTCTAACAATTTTCGTTACTGGTCCCTAACTGTCCTTCACCATGGTACGTACGGAATAAATAAAAGTGACAACAAAAGTCCGAATCGATCAAAGGGAGAGACCAGTAAGGAAAATCTGTATTACATTCGACAGAATCAGGGAAACACAATCCAACACAGAACATTTTTGGCAAGCCGTCATATTCCCGACATGGAACGTGCATTTTATAAATAAAATGGTGAGTTAAACCAGGTTTAATGATGCATCAACCTCCCGCTTATATGACAACTAACTATAGCTTCTGTGTGCCCAGATTGTGTTAAATGTCAAAGCCATAATATTGTCAAAACATAGAATTTTTTCACAGAGGTAAAATGTTTTGCCGCTCGATGTACAAGCCTTGTCTCATACAGGTAAAATGTTTTTGTCGCTTGGTGCAAAAATCACACTAAAGTGGCAAAAAGAGAAACCTCAAAGAAGAAGCCAAAACCGTCTTCAATGAAATTGGAAATTGGAATGAATATTTATTAATCAAATCTGGATATCGTTCATAAATTTCTTCAGAAAATACAATTAATCTGCATTTTTCGAAGCCCTATTTAAAAGTTTACGAATTGAATGTATAAATGACGAGATTCAACGACAAGACTTTAACAAGAAGCTTAATCGCATAACTTTTGCTTTTGTACAGTAATACGTTAGAATTTCGATATTCACTTGATACGAGGAACAAAAGCCTAGTCTCAGATGTTTGATGTCAGCGATCAATATTATGGTTTTGAAATTATTTACAAGCCGTGATCGTCGTACTTGTGGGCCTGATTAGACCACTAGCCTAAATGCTTATTTGGCATTGGTCACTTTTAGTTTGAACTCTGCTAAGATCTACAGTCTACTGACATAAATGTCATGCAAATAACGGATATGGGTTAAGTTTTTGAGTAGACTATCAATGTCAAGAAAACATCCGGAGGTTCATGGCCTTGTTGGATAGTATTGAACCTAAAATCAATTGTTGGATATGTTTTATTAGTCAAACATTACCGAAACTTTGGTGATAAACAAACTTTTACGTAAAAAGAAAATTCTTCATATTATAGTTAATATCCTATAGAATTGTTAGTAGTTATAGGTTATGCATATCCCGTGGCCGCCGCTACGCTTGCCGCTGGTCTTCGACTCGCTCGCCCACGGAATATGCATAATCAGTATAGGATTATAAAATAACAAATAGCTGGAAGTTCAGGCAGATGAAAAGTTCCTTGCGTGTCTAACACACTTGAAGAAAAGACAGCCGGAAGTTGAGGCAAAAAAAAGTTTTAAGCACCTCCCCCTAAAGAACCATTTAGAAGACTATGAAAGACCTATAAAACATAAACATTAATTATATAATAAAGAAAAATATAAAACAGCTTATTTAGAATTTATAAAAAGAAATCCTACTTATTGGATATTTTATAAAAGGAAGAAAGAACTTACTACAAATAAGGTGTAAAACTAACACACTTGCTATTGAAAAAAACTAGGATAAATAAATTTAATAATTTATGCGTGACGTCAAAATCAGCACTGATACTGACGTCAGACTCACTACTGATAGATGGAATGTTAATCTGTAATTGGATTGTTGATGTTTAATGTCGTTTATAAATTTGACATTTAAATGCTTCGTAAATCATTATACAAGTCGGCCTGGTTATTGATGTGATGACAACAACACCTAGGTAACATGTAAACATTCTATGTAACTATTTGCAATGATCGATTTAGTCTATTTAAACAGCATATTGTAATAAATATGTCTTTACATTAATCAATGCAATGTTATTTGTAATTCTTGTTCATAAAAAGAACCTATAATTTTTTCACCTTTTAAATCAATAATTTTATAAGTAACAGGGTTTGTATTTAAAACTTTTTCAATTACAACTATTTCTCTTCTCCACAAAGTTGTATAACCCTTTTCAAATTGACCTTTCTTTTTTGTTTTTCTTACTCTATCTCCTACTTTGAATTTAGGTTTTTTAATTTTTTCTTCTTTTTCTGGATATAAATTTTTATACACTGTTAATTCATTTTTTAATTTACTTGCTTCAACGGGTGTCATTTTTATTGAAGAATGTACCGTATTATTGTAATTTTGAACTAATTTATATAAAATATTATAATATTTAAATGATTGATTGGCAGTAAAATATTTAAACATATGTTGTTTCATTGTTCCTATCCAGCGTTCCACTACACTAGATTTTTCTTCATTCTCAGTTGAATATAACTTTATGTTATTATCTTTTAACAATTCTTTTACTTGTCGATTATAGAATTCAGATCATTTATCTCACCAAATATACATTGGTTTTCTTTCTTTAATAATGTTTGAAATGCTTCACTTACTGTTACTCCTGTTTTATTTTTCAATGGAACTAACCAACCATATTGACTAAATACATCTATAACTGCCAATAAATATTTATAATGTTTATTTTGTTTTGAGTATTGTTGCATTTCTATTAAATCAACTGCCCATATTTGATCAACAGAATGAACATAAACACGTCTTTTAGGAAAAACTTTTACAACTCTACGATGTAATTCATTTGCTAATTTATTTGTTAGATTTGTAAGCACCATTTTTAAATAGATAAAAAATCTTTTTTAAAAAAATGACAGAAAAAAATCTGTACTAAATGTGATGAATGTAAATATTTATATGAATATGATAGGAATAAAACAAAACCATAATTTTAATTAATTTTGACATATTTAAGTCTTGAAAAGTTAGATTTTTAGTGTGCGGTTTAAACTCTGTCTATAAAAATTACCACAACAATTGAAACATTTTGAAAATTTTATACATCATATCCTTTCGAAGGAGTTTTATCTTTTGCGAAACACAACTTTAACAAATTTCAGCATATTTAACTTTGAAAAGTTAGATTTTTAGGTTGCATTTTAAACTCTGTCTATAAAGATGACCAAAACAATTTAAATAATTTGAAAATTTTATTCATCATCTCCTTTCGAAGGAGTTTTATCTTTTGCGAAACATTATTTTAATGAATTTTAACATATTTAAAGCTTGAAAAGTTAGATTTTTTGTGTGCGGTTTAAACTCTTTCTATAAAAATGACCAAAACAATTTAAATATTTTGAAAATTTTATTCATCAATATCCTTTCGAAGGAGCTTTATCTTTTGCGAAACATAATTTTAATGAATTTTGACATATTTAAGGCTTGAAAAGTTAGATTATTAGTGTGCGGTTTAAACTCTGTGTATAAAAATTACCAAAACAATTTAAATATTTTGAAAATTTTATTCATCATATCCTTTCGAAGGAGTTTTATCTTTTGCAAAATACAATTTTAATGAATTTTAACATATTGAAGGCTTGAAAAGTTAGGTTTTTAGTGTACAGTTTAAACTCTGCCTATAAAAATGACCAAAACAATTTAAAATTTTTGAAAATTTTATTCATCATATCCTTTCAAATGAGTTTTATTATCCGAAACACAATTTTAACAAATTTCAGCATATTTAACTTTGAAAAGTTAGATTTTTAGTTTGCGGTTTAAACTCTGTCTATAAAAATGACAAAAACAATTTAAATATTTTGAAAATTTTATTCATCATCTCCTTTCAAAGGAGTTTTATCTTTTGCAAAATACAATTTTAATGAATTTTAACATATTTAAGGCTTGAAAAGTTAGATTTTTAGTGTGCAGCTTAAACTCCGTCTATAAAAATGACAAAACAATTTAAATATTTTGAAAATTTTATTCATCATATCCTTTCGAAAGGAGTTTTATCTTTTGCGAAACACAATTTTAACAAATTTCAGCATATTTAACTTTGAAAAGTTAGATTTTTAGTTCGCTGTTTAAACTCTCTCAATAAAAATGACCAAAACAATTTAAATATTTTGAAAATTTTATTCATCATATCCTTTCAAAGGAGTTTTATCTTTTGCGAAACTCAATTTTAATGAATTTTATCATATGTAAGGCTTGAAATGTTAGATTGTTAGTGTGCGGTTTAAACTCAGTCTGTAGAAATGACCAAAACAATTAAAAGTTTTTGAAAATTTTATTCATCATATTCTTTCGAAGGAATTTTATATTTTGCAAAGCACAATTTAAATGAATTTAAGGTAGTTCGACACTAATACACGGCGCATTCGATTGGCGCATTTGCGAAACACGAGTCGGATGCGGAATTGACTTGATTTTCAAACCGGAATATTCCTGTATTGGCCTATTCACTGTGACGTCATAATAGATTGGCAAGCACTTCCCCGCGAATTAGCTCCCTTTTCCCGTAGATATTGTCTATTTCGTTAACTATATAAAATATCTCTCCTAATCGAACGGTGACATATAGATTTTTTCAGCGTAACAGATAGCTTAAGTGTATATCTCTGAAATACCAAAAAATAAAAAAAATCTATCTGATATTTATTTTATATGAAAGATAAACAATAAGCATGTTATCACAGTTGCCTATATATTCTTTGTAAATATTGCTGAAAAATACTGAATTTGGCCTGATTTTCAAAGCCAGATAACAGGAAAAGATGATCGGTGACATATCATTTTTATTTTGTTTTTTGAATATATAGGTCAAGACCTACAAAATATCTTAAAAGAAAAAAATTCTGTCTGAAATTTTTATTAGGATCGAACTACCTTAAGCATACTGAAGGGTTGAAAAATCAGATTTTTAGTCTGCAGTTTAAACTCAATCTTTAAAAATGACCTAAACAATTTAGTTTATTGAAAATTTTATTCATCATATTCCTGTAGAAGGATTTTTTTTATTTATGAATCACAATTTAAATAAATTTTAGCATATTTAGTGTTTGAAAAGAAGGATTTCCCAGTCTTTCTTGTATGAATGCGTCAAATCATGTTTTTTTGTTTGTTTGTTTGTTTTTCTTTTTTTTCATTCCATTTTTGTTTCGCTCTTATTTGCATTCCTGTTATTGTCTAACAATTAACGTTGAACCAGTTGTATAAATTATTTTAATATTTTTTTTATCAAATTAAATTTGTCTATTTTCGACGATTGGTCAGTTCAGATATGTGCTTCCAAATTTTAATGCATTCGAACAAACTGTATTACATACTGTGCATTTCATACGTACAAGCAGAAACATCAAGTAAATATAATATTAACCTTAACATACGGAATAAATATACCTAGGGTTTTACAATAATTTTTTTTTATATTTCAATTCTTAATTCATTTTTGTGATGAAACGAAATTATCATTTCGCAGAATGCATTAACTTGAAAGATGACGTAAGGCTTTCAATCAGTCATTTACGGATAGGACCGATCAGTCATCCGTCAGTAAAGTAATTTACGTATTGTATCCGTCAAATACGTGAATTACTTTTCCTATCCGTCAGACTTTGACGGATTGTTGACTGATCGATGACTGATCGTTGACGGCTGACGGATCGCTTAACGATCGCTCTTTTAGTAACGGCTACTGAAGCAAGGACTGTATTTGCGTTAGAGAACCAAGCAAATATATAATCTGTATACTCTGTTTATGTTTCAAACGTAGAAAGTGAAAATGTAGTTGATCTCTTATACATTGAAAGTAATGAAAATACCCATTATTGTTTAATTAAAGATTTAGATAGTTTCAAGTATGATCAGAATAATAATAAACAATTTACATGTAGAAATTGTTTACAAGGATTTCGAAGAGAAGAAACACTAATAAAACATAAAAAAAAATATGTTATGATAACGAATGTTGTAAAACCATAATGCCTAAACCAGGAAAAAATATTCTTAAATTTCAAAATCATCATTTTAAAAATAAATTACCGTTTGTAATTTTTTCTGATTTAGAATCAAATAATATTCCAATATCTACAACTCAACCAAATCCAGATCAATCGTATACAAATCCAATACTAAAACAAAAACCTAATAGTTATGGTATTTACGTTAAATCTGAATATCCAGAAATATATAAATCACAATATATTTCTTATGTTGGTGATGATGCAGTAGAAAAATGTATAGAAAAAGTAATAAAAATATTTAATAAAATAAATTATAAGATCTACCTGAATGAACAGAAAAAACCAATATTAAATAAGTATGAAGAAGACAAACTTCAAAAAGCAACTGAATGTTATATTTGGGAAAAAGAATTTGAAGAAAATAATAATAAAGTAAGAGAACATAATTATCTTTCAGGTAAATATAGAGGAGCGGCATGTCAATCGTGTAATACATAAGAAGGTAAAGCAACGAAATTAACACCCATATTTCTTCATAATGGGTCAAATTATGACTTCCATTTTATTATTAAAGAATTGATTAAATATGAAGATAAATATAATAAAGTAAAACTTCTTTCTAAAAACTCAGAAGAATATATTTCAATAGAATACGGTTCATATTATAAAAAATTAAGATTCCTAGATTCATATAGATTTATGTTAAAAGGCTTATCAGATATTGCTAAATCAATGGATGAGTTTCCTATTTTAGAAGAAGAGTTTGATGGAAATATCTCTCTATCAAAACAAAAAGGATTTTATCTATATGAATATGTAGATTCTATAGAAAAATTGGAAGATAAGAAATTGCCGGATATTAAAGAATTTTATTCAACATTAACCCAAAAAACAATTACAGAAAAAGAGTATGAACATGCACAAAAAGTCTGGGATCATTATAATTGTAAAAGTTTAGAAGATTATCATAATTTATATCTTCAAACAGATGTTCTTATCTTAGCCGATGCTTTTGAAAAATTAAGAAAATTCTTTATAAAATATCATGAAATAGACCCCTGTTTTTGTTATTCTGCTCCGGGTTTAACATGGCAATGCGGTTTAAAATATACAGAAATTAAATTATAATCATTAACAGATCCTGATATGTCATTAATGTCAGAAAAGGGTATAAGAGGAGGATTTTCCGGAGTTTTAGGACCAAGACATGTAAAAACATTTAATAAATATACTCCTAACCATCATGATAATGGAAATAGAATATTAGATAAAAATGAAATGAAAGAATGTTTAGAAATATTAAAGAATGGAGGAAACTTAAATGATTTCTTATTAGAAAAATATTTACTATATCTTGATGCAAATAATTTATATGGTTGGGCAATGTCACAAAACGTACCAACTAAATATTTTAAATGGGAACAAGATCGTGATTATTATAAAAATATTCCAAAAGGAAGAGGTTGTTTAATTGAATGTGAGCTAGATTATACAGATGAATGTAAAAAGAAAACATATAAATATCCTTTAGCACCGGAAAAGATGAAAATAAATAAAGAAGTATTATCTGCTTATCAAAAAAAATTATTAGGAGATAAACCATTAGGTAAAGAAGAAAAACTATTCTTAACACTAAATAATAAAGAGAAATATTATTCATCATAGTATTCTACATGAATATATTAAACTTGGTTTGAAAGTGAAAACAGTATATAGAACTATTTATTTTAAAGAATGAAATTGGTTAGCAAAGTATATTAATTTTAATACTGAACAAGGAACGAAAGCAAAATCTGCTTTTGAAAAAAGATCTTAGGAAACTGATGAACAACAGTTTCTATGGAAAGACATTAGAATATATCAGAGGAAGAAATGAAATTATATTATTTATTAATAGGGAAGAAGTAAAGAAATATATAAACAACCCAAATTTTAAAGACTCAATAATATTTAATGATAACTTTGTTGCAATCGAATAAAATGTTACTTCTGTTAAATTTAATAAACCTATTTATTTAGGACAGGCTATATTAGATTACTCGAAACAATTAATGTATAAATTTTATTACAATGTTGTTAATAAATTATGGGAAAAGAACGAATTAGTTGCTTCAGATTCAGTTTTGGGTGTTACTCCAATAATACTAAGATATAAAAATAAATATTTATTGGAAAAATAGAAGATATTACTAATGAGTATAAATATTCAAATGGTAAATTTTATTGTAAACCAGACATTATTGAAGTTTAGACAAGTAAAGAATTCTCTAAAATAAAAACTATAATCAAACATGAAACAGATAAAGAAATGTTCACAGTTGTTACACCATTAGGATTTGTTGATATAGCTGAAGACCATTCTTTAATCAAAGATAATAATGAAATTATTAAACCTAAAGATTTAACATTAAATACTAATCTTTTATTTAATAATAATTAATAAATAAAGAAAATTTAAACCCTCCATTAAAGAAGGACTTCTTAAAATTGGAACCATCAACTTTAGAAGAAAAAAAAGCTTTTATCGAAGGGTTTTTTCTTGCAGATGGAACTAGTGGAATTTGTCAAACTAAGTGGGGAGTAAAATATTCTTGGAATTTAAATAATCAAGATTAAAATCTTTTAAATAAATGTTTAGAATACTGTAAAGAATTATATCCCATCGATTTTAAAATAATAGATTGTATGAAATCATCAAAGGTATATAGAATTGTTCCAAACGGAAATATTAAAGTAATGGCTGAACAATTTGAAAGATTTTATACTGATAAAAAAGAGAAATATATTCCATATAAAATTCATAATATAGACTATAATTATAAATTATTCTTTTATAGAGGATTTTATCAAGGAGATGGTTATAAAAAGGGAAAAGATTGTGATTTTTCCTTTTCACAAAAATCTAAAATTACATTTTCATGTTTACATTATCTTATAACATCTCTAGGATATAATACTAACGTTAATACAAGAAAAGATAAACCGAATGTATTCATGTTAAACATAACAAAAAAAGATCAAATTGCTAATGTAAAAAAGATAATATCATTAGGAAAAGAAACAAGTATATGATTTATCTACGGAAACTGAAGATTTTAATTGCGGATTTCCTCTAATTGTTCATAATACCGATTCTATATTTTTAGGTATTTAAACTAAAGATATTTACGAAAATATGAAAGAAATCATAGATGAATTAGATACATCAGATTATCCTACAGATCACCCTTTATATTCAGAAAAAAATTAAAAAGTAATTGGAAAATTTAAAGATGAACTTAATTCGAAAATTATGAATGAAATAGTTTTTTTCAAGAAGTAAAGCATATTCTTTGACGTTAACAGATTTGAGTGAAGAAAAAAAATTAAAAGGAATTGGAAAAACTACGATGAAGAAAGATATTAAATTTGATGATTATAAAATTGTCTATTTAATAAACTAAAATGAATAAAATGTATACATTAAACTCTAATAAACATGAAATGTTTGCTAATGAAATAAATAAAATGAGTATGACTCCATTTGATGATAAAAGATATATTTTAGATAACGGAATAGATACACAGCCTAATGGTTCTGATTTTTTTTTTATTTTATTTAATTTAAAAACTTTATCTCAATTTCCAAGCAACAAAACTAGTTCATGCCATACCACCAACAACAAATGCAATTTCTCTATTTTTCTGATCTTCTGATGGAGTATAAAAATCACTTAATACTGGTTTAAGATCTAAAACTGAAATTGAAGGTAAATTCAATTGTTTACCCGTAAAATTATAATATTCTCTCATAGCTTGATCAACATCATCAAAAGTTTGAAGAGCATGCTTTTCTTTTTTTAATTGTTCATTAATATAATCTTGTCTTTGAATTCTTCTTTTATTCCATTCTGCTGTTGCTTTTTCTAATTTTTATATTGCTTTATCATGTCTTATTTTCTCTTCATTTGCATTACTACCCATATGTGCAAATAAATAATTACTACCAGAAAATGCAAAAGCGTTTGTTATTGCTCCACCAACCATCATTGCTAACGCACTTGCCATTTTATAAAGAAATGAAATTTACTTCATAATATCAGCAGGTATAATACCTTGCTCAACCAACATATCTTTTGTTACTATTGCAAGTAATATATCAATGGACAACATTCCAATATCACTCATATTAAAATCCACTTTTGGTGCTGGTCTCTTAAATATCTTTCTACCTATTTCTGCATATCCAACTGTTAACAATGTGTCCACTCCAGCATGATATAACATATTTGCAATTTGTTTTCTACGGAAGCGTATATTCGTCTCTCCTTATTATTAATTTCGCCTTAACTTTGTGTTATTTTTTAGGAATAAATGCTTTATATGGTGATAATTAAGGGTTATTAAGAAATGATTATGCCATTGTTAATTGTAATCTATGTTAAATTTTCTTTGAATTTTGGTTTATAATATTAAGCTCGATTTAATTAAAATGTTGATAATTATATAATTGTAACTGTCATTTAATTATTTATACTTATTCCTTATAAGTAGTAAGCAAATGTTTTTAAGAAAACAGTTACTGCTTTATAAGATCATATCCCGTTATTAATTAATCTTGTTTAATGACTTTTATCCTTTCGTAAAATGTTTATAACGTATACATGGCAATATCTATTGCCAATTTATTCACAAGGGTTGGAGTTTTGGAATGGGGGCTCGGAGATTCCTTAAAAATAAATAGATAAAAATGTGTGTGTTACTTTTGTGATATCTTTTTTTTCACCGCTCCCACCACAGCAGCAATAAACCACCGCTGATGTCACAAAATGAGCACGCGAGCAGCAAAAAAAGCAAATGATCACAGAAATAAGTAGAGTAAACAGCGAAATGAGCACGAACAAGTGATAAACCAACGCTGAATTTCCGAGATGAGCACGCAAGCATCGAGTATGAGCAAGTGAGCAGAGAAATAAGCAGCGTGAGCAACGAAATGAGCACGTGATCATACTCAGAAACAGCAGAATTACCACTTTCACCAGCGCTCCCACTGCAGCAACTCCCGAGATGAGCATGCAAGCAGCGAAATGAGCACGTGAGCAGTGAAATGATCAAGTGAGCAGCGACATGCCAAATCTTTATAGGACTTTATAAATGTTGCACTTAAAACGACCCAAAGCAAAGCATCTAGGGGTTACCGTACGGTCGTCAACACAGTGAGAAACCTCACACCATATAGCAACCCCTTTACGGCCCCAAAAGGTAAAAAAGTGAATAAATGAATGGAAACAACCACATCAAATATATGTTTTCGAGGTAATTTTATGCTTCTAAAACGAATGGTGACATTTACAAAGTCATATCTCTTACAGTTTTAGGTCCAAAATTTAGGGAAAGGCCCAAATTACCGTTTTTCCAAAGTCAAATACTATATGTTTTCGGGTGTATCTTTAACCATCTAAGTCATTTGAAGACCATAATATACTCCATTAGTGATATCTCTTATCGTATGATAGTAATGTGGGGGGTCCTTGGTTTTGGCAGAAGAAATCAACATCCAGTTGAGTGGACTTTAACTCCAGAAACAAAATTTATATTTCAACGAACATGGCTTTATATACGGTCAGAGAGGATTAGGAATGTCGCTGCTCACTTGATCATTTCACTGCACACGTGCTCATATCGCTGCTCGCGTGCTCACCTCGGAAATTTCTGCTGCTGCAGTGGGAGCGGTAGTAAAGGTAGTAATACCGCTGTTTCTGAGTATACTCACGTGCTCATTTCGCTATTCAGGCTATTAATTTCTCTGCTCACTTGCTAATTTTCGTTGCTCTGCTAGCGTGCTCATGTCGGGAATTAAATGGTGGTAAGTATTAGTGGGAGTGGTGGTGAAAAGCTGTGGTGGGAAAAGCGCCAAATTTGCTGTTTACGAATATTCTCACTTGCTCATGTCACTGCTCACTTGCTCATTTCGCTGTTCATGCTGCTCATTTCCCTTCTCACTTGCTTATTTTCGCTGCTCGCGTGCTCATCTCCAGAATTCAGCGTTGTTTTTATTATTTGCTCATTTCGCTGCTCATGCTGCTCATTTTTGCTGCTCGTGTGCTCATTTTGGGAATTAAACGGTGGTTTATTGCTGTTGCGGCTGGAGCGGTGAAAAAAAGATATTACAAGAGTAAAAGACATATTTTCATTTATTTTCTTTTTTTAAGGAATCTTTCAACCCCCATTCCAAAACTCCAACCCATTTGATTAAATTGGCAATAAATATTAACATGAATACGTTATAATTCATTAAACAAGATTTATTAATAGCGGGATATGATCTTATAAAGCAGTAACTGTTTTCTAAATAACATTTGCTTACTATTAATATGGGATGAGAATAATTAATTAAATGACCGTTACAATTATAATGATTATCAACAATTTAATTAAATAGAGCTTAATATTATAAACTGCAATTCAAAGAAAATTTAACAAAGATTACAATTAATGATGACATAATCAATACTTTAAAACCCTTAATTATTACCATATAAAGCATTAATTCCTTAAAAATAACACAAAGTTAAGGCGAAATTAATAATAAGGAGTGAGGAATATACGCTTCCGTAGTTTTCCGTCTTTTGGTGTTGCCTTTTTTATATATTAAATTTTTAAATTAATTAAATTCAAAAGGATCAGTTTCTTTCTTTTTCACTTGCTCAATATTTTGTTTTTTGTTCTACGGGTAAGACTTGTTTTGACTTGTACATATATAGTCCTTATCCACCTACTACAATTAATAAACATAATGGTATGTAATTTTTGTTTGAATTTTGTTTGATTGTTGGCAAAGCATGATATTCATCATCATTTGTTATTTGAAGGAAGCCGCTCGCTTCGCTCGATAGTTTTAATTCTATATTTTCTTTTTTTAATTGTTCTGCTTCTTTTCTTTTTAATTCAGCTTTTAACTTTCTTGCTTCTACACCTTTCTTACCAGCGGCTACTCGTTTTGGGTTTTTTAGTTGGGGTTTTTTAGATTCTTCATTTGTTTCATTTACACTCGTCATTTTTCATGTCATTATTTTCATCTTTCTTTTTAAAATCAATATGTCTTGCTGTTGTTAACATTGCAGTAAAAGGAGCAAGATACATTCCATATCTATAGTACAGTTCACAACATTTATTAGTTAAAGCGTGATTGATAAAAGGATCTTCCTCTAAGTCTTGCATTAACTTTGGTGGATCAACAACGTTAAAATATTTTGATATACCCATAACATATAAATTAATGAAAGAGTTTCCTAATGTCTTAGTCATACTAGCTCCTAATCTTGCTTTGTATTTACAATATAGTTTGTGTATTTGTTCTGGTGTCATTCTATCAATGTCTGAAAGCTGTAATTCTCTACCCAGATATTGCTTACTACCCCCACCAGCAACAACGGCTGATAATCCCTCACGTTTTTTTTTCTTGTTTGTCATTATCATCAATATCTATGTTTTCAATAATATTATCTCTTAATAATTCTTCAGCGTTCATTTTATATATTTTATTTTTGAGTTTTAAAAAATTAAATACAACATATCCAACTAATGATAAGACTGCAGTGTTTGTTATAATTGTTAGTAATTCTAATAGCATTGCTTTTTTATTGCTATTTTTTTCAACATTACTTAATTATTGTTTTTTAATTGCTATTTTTTGTTATATAACTTAAGCATTACGTAAGCATTTCTTAAGCATTACTTAAGCATTTCTTAAGCATTGTATAAGCATTACTTAAGAATTGTTTCATCAAGTAACCAATAATCAGTAGGTTGATCTGTCTTTAAGGTGTCTCAATGGTATTATTCGCCATTTTTGTCTAATATTTGTTCATTTCGGTTCCATTCATTAAGAAATTTAGCAAAATAGTTATTTAAAATCTACAGGAAGTTCCAAATCATTAAAAAAATTTATTCCTTATTACTTTTACAACATTTTCATTACAAAAAAACGTGAACTAAAACACGCGAGCTTTAAATCTGTTGCTGGATTTACAGAACACAGAAATTATGCAAGGGAGATAATTTGATTGAAGAATTTAACATAGATATCACTAAAGAAATTAATATGTCGCAATTTATCTCTCCTATTTCAACGGTGACCCCTAATTTTTATTTTAAATATGTAAACTATATAATGATTTCAAAACACATGCAAAGTATGAACAAAATCTATAATAAACTTTTCAAGCTATCCTCTCATATAATCATTTTCCTTACCATTTCTATGTAAAATCCTGAAATTTTCAATTTCAGTTTTTGCGCTTAAATGCACGGTGACCCTCAAATTTTCTTTTACATTTTGAACAATAAAACAATAATGCCTCTACACAGAAAATTTCACAAAATTCTTTAATAGGAAATTAATACCCTGCAGACACCTTAATATTAATTTACGATGTTTCTTTTTTTAAGTTTTTCCTTTATTCTTTGCCTTTCTTCCAAAGTAGGAATAACATCATTTTCTCTTAGACAATTATCAAAACTGTCTCTGCCTTTTGTGTAGAACATACATAACCATTTTGTTTGTTCTCTTAAATCTTTTAACACAGAATTATATCTCTGTGAAATAACCCAGACCGATTGCTCAGCGTGTCTGCCTGAAAATGCAAGTTCCGACAACATATCCCTTTTTTGTTAGTTCTTTCGTTGCACTACAATCATCTATAATATATAATGTTGGACGTCCTGCATATTTTTTTAAAAAAACATTCTTAGTAGTTCTTGTAGCTTTTCTTCCTCATTATCAATAGGATTAACAATTATTAGATTTTTTATTTTTGGTTTTCTAACATCACCAATCCACTTACGAATTTTGTATGCCTTGTTCCATTGAATGGTTGGACAAAGTATAACAATATATGTAAACACCCGATAATATTCATTTTCTAATAAATCAAGAACGAATTCAGTCTTACCACTTCCGGTTTGACCACGTATAATAGCACAATGGGCATATTTTGGTAATTCCATTTTTTGATAAATAAAGTAAACTACTTGCTTAATAATTAACTTCTTTAAATCTTCCATCTTCAAAATTGTGCATCTTGTATAACAAAAAGATAAACATTTATTGGTTTATCAGCTCCTGCTATTTTCGTTATTTGGATGGTAATACCTTCAGATGCATTTTCAATTATTCTACCTGAACCGTGTAGTGAGTTATCATCTGTTGAACGCAAATCTAACTATAAAGCATAATTATTTGTTAAGTATTGTTCTAATGTTGTATCAGATAAACATACATCTTTTAAAACTATGTCTGTTGTTTTGTTTCGTTTTGAATTCAGAGCAAAGAATTTATTTATCTCATCCCATTGTTGATATGCTTTCATTCCTTGACTGTATAATTGATTTGGAACACCTTCTATTGTCCTTTCTACTTGTGTTATATTGGGGTTATAATAAGTTTCAGTGCTTGTTCTTTCAGGGTCTTCGAATAACATTAGAATAGCTTTCATACTTCTAGCTGGGACATTCAGATTAATGTTCCAGAGTGTATCAGATTTCTTTTTGGTTATTTTTCTGTGTCTTAATATTCTATCGTATAAGATATCCATTTTACCATCAACTTGCTGTCTTATCTGTCTTGCTAATTCAGTGTCAGAAACCATATCAAATTCTAAACAAATGTTTTTGATTTTATAAATTGCATCTGCATCTGTTGAATGAATAACTTTGTTGTAGTCGTTGAAGGTAAGTTCATATTCAAGTCTATCACCAAGACCGGATTAATAAAAAGGCATGTGAGTTTCTAATAGTTCAAAGTCAAGTGAAATGCAAAATCTATTTTTGTATGCATCTGCTACGGCTTGGTCTCCTGCATTTGTTGTTGCATCACCTGCTCCAATTCTATGTTTTAACATATTTGTTTTACCAATTCCCTGATATGCCATATTTGTACGTATACTTGTAGTTATCCACAAATCAACGTAACAATGATAAATATCACTATCATCAATTGACATAACTTCATTCCCACTTATACGAATTGTTGTTTTTTAACTATTGCTCTTCCAATGTTTTGATATACTGTTGAATTTTCATCTTTAGATTCAATTTCTATTTCAAAAGCTAATCTGGTTGTTCCAGGAACAATAACATCATTACTACTTAGATTAGGAAATCTCACTAATAACTGTTGATTTTTATCAATAGTTGAAGGATTATTAGTTGTTACTACACTTTGACGGATGCCTTTCATACCACGAGGTTCTCTTATTTTTCTGTAAGGGTTTAATTTTTCTCCGAAGGCCGACATTTTTAAGGGTTAAATTTATTATAAAACTAATTCAATTACCATTGATGCTAGAGTCTTGATACATAAAGAATTGTTACTCTTACTCATAAAACTTATTATATCTCCAGCCTTAACTTTTAAAGGTATAGCAAAGTTAACATAATAATAAAGAAACATTATTCAAACCTATTACATAACCATCTTGCTCAATACCATTAACATTCACCACAACAAATACATCATCTTTGATTGTTTTAAAACATGCTAAACTAATACCTAATATTTGACCTGGAAAGTTCATTACAAAATCTCCACCACCAACACCAAAATTAAACACTTGATCATGCACCAATGGACCATCAATTCCAGCGAATATACGTATTGTTTTTCTGTCTCGTATATTTTCAATTTTGTCGTATAATACATTATAATTAGTATTCATTACTTGAATCTCGTTCATCTTTTTTTATTTCCTGAATTTTGTTGTATAATAAATTATTATTAATATTTATTACTTGAATCTCGTTCTTCATCTTTTTTATTTCCTGTTTTTATTCCGATTCATCTACATGTTTTTTAACACCAAATATACTCATTTTTAATAGGTAAATTTTAGATAATTTCTAAAACACACTTAATTGGTAAACTATTTATTATCTTGTTATTATTCTCATCTCTAATTTCTTATTTCAATTCTGTTATAACATCATTTACCAAACGCTTATATTCCGGATGCTCAAATCTCGCTGTTATTACATCTCCAAATTCTTTATTCTCGACTGGAATAGCAGACAATAATGTACTCGGCGCACCATCAAAATAATTATAAAAAGTGCTAACTTGTTCTAAATGTACATACAATGATTTATAGATAGCAAAATCTATGGGTTTGTTTCCATGATGTGATTCATTAGGCGCGAATAAACGTATATTCCTAAATCATAACATATTTTTCAAACTTTTACTTATCTCTGATTCAACAGGCGTGGTTAATGAAGCAATACCATTTTTTCATTTACGGATAATACAATTTTTTCTTTTTGAAATTCATCTGCTATTTGTTTGAAACTATAATAACCATCTATAATATCTATACGTCTATCTCCAGTCTTTCGTATATGTTCACCTGAAATATTATACCAACCTACGCAATATGTTATATATTTTAAACCGATACGTTTATTTTCGTTTCTGTTATCAATGTAACTAAATAAGTTGATTGTTTTATTAATATTTGAAATAGTATGGTACATTTTTAAGGGTAAAAAATGACGAAAGAATTTAAATACAACCATAATGCATCGTATAACCCTCAAACTAAATATTCTGAAAAAGATTTTAAATCTTGTCAAACAAACAATATTTGTAAATCAAAAAGAGAACTTCAAAACAAATTTCCCTGATTTATTTCAAAAATATCAAAACCCACCATTACACGAAAACGAACCATGGAATACATGGATTCATTCTTCGTTTGATTGATGGCAATGTCAGTTAAACTTTGCATTCTGGTGTGCTAGTACAGGATATGGTATTTCTTATGATGATCATACACAAAACAAGGAACCAGCTTCCTCTTATCCAGTCAGAAATCTTACCCAAACGGTTTATATGTTTAATTTATATTATTGTATTGCAAGAATCTTAAAAGAACTCAAATCACCTTTACCAACTGATTCTTCTTTTTGTTATTACAAAAACCCATATGACAAAGCTGCATATCAAAAATGATGTGATGAATTTCAAATTTCACCTAATACAGATTGGAGACAAAAATTAGAAACAGCTTGTCATGGTTAAGGAAGTTTTACCCAATACTATAAACAAAGTGCTGAATATAGAATGAATCATTCTCAGAATGGACCATTGTTAAATATAAACCATTCAGTTAAGCATACAATAGACATAAATATGGCTTGGACAACATTTATACTAGATAAATCAGAAGGTTTCACAAAAGTAGGCATTGAACGTATTAATGAAAGTATTAGAATGTTTGTATGGGCTTTATTAGGAGCACAATCTCAAACACGTGTAGATATACTAAAAATAGGTACAGGATTTGACGGTCAAAAACAATTCTTAGCAAACGTTCAAGATGCTATTAATAGTCCCATAGATTTACCCTCAGATATCAAATTATCAAGATGTTCTTAAATACGCAAGAAGTAAAGTTGATTATGTTTATGGTATTGGGTTATATATGTCTCCAAGTGATATGAGATTACAAATTGGAACAATTGATGTTTATAATAACAAAATTGTAATCGCAACAAAAAATCAAAGTCTAGGCTTTAATGATAATATAAATAATAAACATGTTGAACAAGTTTCTCATTCTTTAGATAAAATAGATGGAACAAAAACAAAAAACTCTCTACCAGAACATGTTCATGATATACCGAAGCCTTCCAGTGCAATACCTGATAAATTCGTTCAAGATAAACAATCGAATATAGAACATGAAGAAAGTAAAATAGCTTTAATAGTAGGAAGTATTGGATTTTTCTTATTGTTTATGAGATTTAAAAGTTAAATATTCGGTTGCAGAAGTATAAATTAATCCAACAACAAAAATAAGAAACACTTTTAAATTATTCCCAAACCAAGAAAAAATTTCTCCAGTTGTAGATAACAACCAAGACACAATAGAACCGATAATACCGGGTAATGCAGCTGCTGCTTTTCCTGCAAGGTTAGCTAATAGTTTTCCAAGATTTGATAATTGTTTTTTTATCCAATCCTTTGCATCTGTTTTATTTGTAGGAGGTGAAGGATTAGTTCCACCACCAGATGGAATAATTGCCTCAACAATAACACCTAAAATCATCCCAAAAGCCGTTACAATACTTAAAATTGTTATTCCTTGTTCTCTAATAATTAAATACCGAACCTACTGTAAATTTATTTTCTGCATATGCGCATTTCGACAACTTATGTCTCTTCAGTACAGATAAAATCTAAACGTTTGGAAGACCATTAACTCAAATATGTTTAAACTGATAGAGAACAAATAACCAAAGTGATCTTAATGTAAAACCAAAATCAGCTAAGGACAGAGCTTTGCATGAGGGAGATACAAAGAGGCAGTTCGATCCACAACAATAGTGACTATTGTTCAACAATAGCAAGATCGAACTCACTATTGTACCGGAAGATTACGCAATGTTATGGTTAACTGCGCATGTCTTGTCAAACAAGAGTAATAGTCCACTCGACTCTTGTTGAACTATAGTTAAAGTGTGACGTCACAGACTTATCTTTCGATGGATTTCATTGGTCACTCCTTATTCTGATCCGGATTTCCCTCGTATGGACCAAAACAATAGTTGTTGATCGAACTACCTCAAAATAATGTTCTAAATAATGTTCTAATTCTTTCACCTAATGTTGTATCTTCGTTTAATATTTAATGTATTGTCTCTTAACTTCTATTTACCTGGTTACGTAGTATATTTCTATTATCATTAATTGCCTCCAGTCTTGAACTTCTATTAAGGTGAGACGTTACTAAATGACTATGTCTTACTTTTCTGTGAAAATTTGCACACAAGTAGATCTAAATGACTTACATCGGAATATCAAATTTTTAATAGGGGTCATAGATCACTTAAGAGAGATATTTGACATTGAAAACGCGGTTTTTGGGGTCCACTTTTACAAAGATATAACGTAAATATGGCAATTTCGCACCTGAAAATTGTACGTTTTTCAATATATTTACAACTACAGCGATTACATATTGTCCAAAAACTAACACAAAGAAGAGGACGAAACTGCGAATCCAACGATGAATAGAAAATCATATGTCATGGAGCATATTTTTTCTCTAAGTAAGCTCAAACTTACGCAAAAGGCGTAAAAAGTGTAAAGCGGTGACGTTATGTAATGCGTAACGCAACGTTTTCAAATAGATTTCATATAATTTGTACTGGAGAGAAATAATGCTTGCTTTCGTTGTCTTTTGTATTTTTATTGTAGGTTTTTCTTGTGCAGTTCCTAGTTACTTTGTGGCATTTGACTTTTTTTTTCGGCCATTGTGGGTGTTTCCTGTTATCTTTTTTATTCTATTTTTGCTAATATTTCAAGTAAAAAACGGAATAGACTCTTTTTTCTTTTGACAAGATAGTCTGAAGATTAATGTAAAATTGTGTTTTTATTTAATAGAAATGAATACTCTTCCGAAAAAAATCAAACGCTGATTTGAGCTGGAAGCAAAGAAAAAATTTTGCTGGAATTTCCGGTAAAATTACTTGATTTATATTTATTTACATAGTTTATATATGTTTATCTATCTATTTTATTTTAACTTTTTATTCCTTTACTATTTTTTTTTTAAAATACATATATGTGTTTTTACTTAACAGAAATGAATACTCTTCCGAAAAAAATCAAACGCTGATTTGAGCATGTTGTGTCTTTGGTCTTCCGTCTTTTTGCCTTGTCTCTGGACTTTGATTTGTGTAATCTTGTGCTTTGTTCCTTCAGTATTCTACTGCCGTTGTTTTGGATACTTACATTGTATCTTATAACAAGCAAACCGCAACACATAAATAAAAAAGAAGTCAGAGTGTGCAGTATTTTTTCAGGATTTCAGAATTTGGAACCCTCTACACCTTTCCCTCTAAAACGTTTTAAGAATTTAGACGAAAAATGGCAAAAAATCTATTGCGTTCCTACCTTGTTTTTTTTTTTTATTTGACTGGATCCGCTGGTGAATGATTTTGGTCATGTTATCTCTTTATTCTTTGATTGGTGATTTGCTGTTTTACAGCAAGTGAGTTATATTTCTGCTTTATCATGGAAAAATAAAAGTATGGGTTTGTTATACATGGAGTTTTGCTTTGTACTTTACCACACCATTACATTATTTGATGGGTTCACAATAACATAATGGCATAAAGAACATCTGTCATAAACTCTGTATAGAGACCAACAGTGAATATGAAGCCGGACAAAAACTAAATCCATGGTCAAAGCCAAGAGCAATGATACAGTATTATTCATTTTTCAAAGTTTTTGTATATAAAGATTCTTGTAGAATAGAATAGAATATGCTTTATTAACCAATCAAGGGTCCTTTGAGGACATGATGACGAAACATAATTATTACAGAGACTAATACACATATATAAATATATATATTTTACACTATCAAAATAAAGTGTATTCATAATATTTATAGAATAAAGTGATCAGAGGGCACCAGCACTGTGAACATTTGAAATATAGAGTACAAATTTTGCTATAGATTAGACAAGATGACTCTGGTAGACAAGGCACCAAGGGACGATGCTTCAGGATAATTCTGTGCAAAATTATAATTTACAGCAGAACTTCCTCCTCGTGCCTTATCCAGATGAGCCAGCTTTTATATGCTATTTACTAAACATTACTTTTTTATTTAACACAATCAATAAGAACATGAATGAACAGGTTAGATTTTGCAAGTAATTCAGATGGGAAAGACACCAAGGGACGATGCTTAAAGGACACTTTTTAACATTTTATAATATTTATTCGTTTCTAAATAAATAGCAAATTGTAAATAATAAAACTGTTTATACAATATTAAGTGTCCTCCTCGTGTCTTAACCAGGTGAACCAGTCACAATGGCACCAGCGAATTTCATCATATTACTTATTTTTGTAAGTAAAGTAATGTCTTCATTATTCAGAAGCCAAAATAGTTTATTGTCATTATTGAGTGATGTAAAATTTATACTAAGCGACTTTGCAGTTTATAACATTGACAAACGTAAATCATGTACCTGACTACAAGAAAGAATAAAGTGTTTTTCATCATCAACTGTATCAGAGTCACATCTAGTACATCTTCGATCGTCACGTGAAACCCGCTGGTTTTTTCCGCGCTCTATACTTAATCTATGTGTAGATATTCTGATTCTAGTAATATTTCTCCTTGACTCAAAATTAGTCATATTAATTAGATATTTTTCAAGCCCAAAATTTGATTTCAAAGAATAGTAAGTATCGAATTTTCCTTTAGAGCTAAGGACCTTTTGTGTATTCCATAAGGTTATGAAGTGCTCTTGTATATATCTATTACTAGTAGTTTTAAACTTATTACTACTTGTTGATTTTAGATCATTAACCTTATTTATGGATTTAAGCAGAAATTGGATAGAACCATACCATGAGGGGATTTTCTTTTCAAATAGAGTTTTAGATAAGTTGTAGATAAGTCGATCGGGGTTTGACTTCCCCTCCACCCAATTAAAGGGCTTTAATATCAACAGCTTCATTCCGTACAAATATATGAAACAAACATTTGAATACAGAATAAGAATAAGATTGTTTATTCCAATTAATAGTCCCACAAGGGGCACATAAATTTCATACAATGATTAGCTTTCATTTCAGGTACATATTTATGCAAAATTAGACAAGGAACATGAGAACATATAGATTGTTATCGATACGCCCGAATCGGTCATTGTCAACATCGGTATATCTGGATAGTCCCGATTAAATTAAAAAAAAAATAACGGGATTTTTTGGGGGGTATGAAAAACACAATCTTCATTATACTTGACAAACAACTATACTAAATTTATTTACAAGATACTTGAAAGTCCTGAACCGTTTGATTTTTAGGGGGCTGTTTTTTTTT
>MJUU01033849.1:24525-35915 GCA_002080025.1 Modiolus philippinarum | reverse complement strand
TTTTTTTTTATTTCTGGTCCTGATTTTTGCTAAAAAGATTTCTTGAATAGCGCCTGGATTGAAAAAATGATCTGGTCCATTACAAAAAAAAAGCCTAGCTCAACAAAATTCCAAAGTGTTCATCGGGAAAAATCTATCCCACGAAACGGATCAAAGAAATCCGACTCGGGTAAAAATCCCACTGAAAATCAGCTGGTCAATGCCTAATAATGCCTAATTATGCCTAATTATACACTTTGAAAAAAGTCCCAAATGTAAAATTTCCGAAAAAATTTACTTGGATCGTTATTTTTCAGAGAGCATGTCAAGTATTTCTGGATTATCGACTGAAAATAAAAAATGAAAATCGGGATGAGTTCCCTTCGGTATTACAATATTCCGTCTGCAGCAAATTATACAATGCATAGTAATTTATTTTATTGTTATCATTAAAACAAATGAAAAAAAATATGTCATGCTGATAATTAAAATTAGTAATGGTTTGTCAAGTTTTTATACAGACTTAGCCAGTATTTCCTTATTATTAAATGTAACTATCATGTCGCCGTCTTTTCATGTCTAGTGTGTTCAAACGCAATCGGAGGGAGGTAACTCTTACCGTGACGTCCATTTAGTAATGTCTCACCTTAATTTCCAAATCTCTTATTCGATTACTTATTCTATTTATTTGATATTCATCATTGTCTTCTTTACCTTGTTCTAATTTAATCTTTTCTTGTTCTATTTTATTATCTATTTCAGTTAGTTTAGCATTATTATTAATAAGTTCTTCTCTTACTGTTGTCATTGCTTTCATCACACCATCATATTCTCTTTTTGTCATAGTTTTCATTTCTTCATTTATTTCTTTCACAAATGTTTCCGCATTACTTGCTGTTTCTAATAGTTCTTGTGCTTCTTGTTGGGAAGTTATATTTTGTGGAGGAATATTTTCTAGGGTATTATTTAGTCTTTGTAATCTATTTTCAACATCATTAATATGTTGATTAGTTATTTTATAATGGTCAACATCTAAAACATTTCTAACAAAATTAACACCGTATTTACTTGAAGAGTGCTAAATTTATAAAATTTTAATAATCCTGCTCCGTAAGATGTTAATGCAATTTCATCACCAGCTCTATCTTTTACATATAACATGTTTCTTCCCTCATTATCTCTCCCTAAAAAGAAATCTCTATGATTTTTGTTTAAATCTTATTCATTATTTTTATCATCAAATCTTTTTACCATTGTTTTGATAATTTTTAATTTTTGAGTTATTTTATCTTCTCGTGATAAATTTTCTAATTGTTCAAAATTTTTATTTATATCTGGTGAAACTCCATATCATTTTGAAAAGAAGTTTCTACTTCATCATCATCATTATAATCTTTAAAAATTCATATTTTGGTGGAGGATCATTTACTATAGTAATTTTATTAATTAAAATTAAGCATTTTCTTTTTTTTTAATTTCCTTCATTGCTTGGGCTCTAGCTTCTTCTATTAATTTCTTCCTTTCACTTTCATTCAATCATGTTTGCTTTGAATGTATATTTTCTTTCAGGTTATTGTACTTATCTAATTCATCTAAGATCAATTTAAATTCATTCTCACTTATTTGTCCGTCAGTCAAAGCTTTTGATATCAAATCTTTTATACTATTCAACTTGCTCTCTGCCATGGTTTCAATTTTAAAATGTTTCCGTGCTTTTGATGTTAGCTTACGTCTAACAAGTTAAACACAAACCCCTAGACCTCCACACAGCACAGCAACAATTTCCAATGGTAACAAGATAGGAATTGTTATCCCAACACCCGCTAAAATAACAGACGTTGATTTTAAAGTAGTATCAACACTATCAGTAATATTAATTCCACGCGTATATTTCTTGTATAATGATTTACGAATATCTCTCTCATTAATCAATGTTTTCTGTATCTCTGATATTTTTTGTAATCTATTATTCTGTCCATCTTCAACAGGTAACTCTGGATATAAATTCGGCGCTGTAGGTTGTTTCATTTTTAAGGGTATTTTTTTTACTTTTTTATAATTTACATTTTTAAAATTTTTCGGGGAAACTTGTGATTTGTAAAAGAAACTTTTTATAGGTTAAGTTTTAACAGAAAATTTTGAGTTGTAAAATGAAATTACACCACTGTTATATATTTACCTGGTTGTCATACAGCGTGTCTATTTATAACTCATGTCCTATTTAAATAGCAAATTGTAATCAATATGTCTTTAGATTAGTAACAGAAATCAAAACGATGTCAGTATTAATAAACTGGCTGTTTATTGATGTTAAAACAAAATTTTCATTTGACATTATTACAAAAAGGCAAGATATACGGAACAAGAATTACAGATGCATGACCGTTACTAAATAAAAATTTGTAATAAGCCATTTAAATTTCAATCCAATTACAGATTAACATTCCATCTATCAGTGGTGAGTCTGACGTCAGTATCAGTGCTGAGTCTGACGTCACGCATAAATTATTGGATTTATTTATCCTAGTTTTTTCAAAACAAGTGTGTTAGTTTTACACCTTATTTGTATTAAGTTCTCTCTTCCTTTTATAAAATATCCAATAAGTAGATTTCTTTCTATAAATTCTTAATAAGCTGTTTTATATTTTACTTTATTATCTAAATAATGTTTATGTTTTATAGGTATTTCACAGTCTTCTAAATGTTTTTTTGGGGGGAGGTGCTTAAAACTTTTTTTGTGCCTTAACTTCCGGCTGTTTTTTCTTCAAGTGTGTTAGACACGCAAGGAACTTTTTATCTGCCTGAACTTCCAGCTATTTGTTATTTTATAACCCTATACTGGTTAAGCATATCCCGTGGGCGAGCGAGTCGAAGACGAGCGGCAAGCGTAGCGGCGGCCACGGGATATGCAGAACCTATAACTACTATTGTTTATAAAAAAAATAGACCGATAATAAACTGAATGTTCAAATAAACACTGCCACGGTTAATGCAAGTGCGATGGTGAATATTTCGGTGTGTTAGAACATGTTGTGTATGCTGCGTACGGAACAAGGAAGTCTTATATTATTAGCATCGTGACGTCAGAGGACGTCTGCCAAATTTCGTAAACCCACCACATTTTCACAGTCAAACGTGCAATACGGTTCCCCACAGACACACTCTCTGACATCCCGTCGATCAAGCGACCTTAATTAACAATAAAAGAATTTAAAGTATATTCAAAAGAGCCAAAGTCTTTACAAATATATGGTAAAACTTTACTCATACCTAATAAAAAGTTCAGGACAGCCCAAGCACTGGCTTGAGCGGAATTAATTTCTAGAAGTCGAGCAAATCTACATCCATGTGTCAACCGTTATCTTGAGGAAACTGACACCATCTACCTCGTCAATAATAACATATTTTCATGAGAATAAAGGACTTTTTGTACGGACAAGAAAAATTCTGATTTCACTAGATATTTGCAATCAATGGCATCTAACCTGGTTGTGTAAATACTAAATAGCTTCCCCGAACCGCAGATGTCGAGCAACTCTACATCCATGTCTCAACCAGGATCTTGAGGATACTGACACCATCTACCTCGTCAATAATAGCATAATTTCATGCGATGTATTTGCCGATTGAACTTTTTGTACGGACAAGAAATGCTCGGTGCAATGGATTCTGTTCAAGTCGTGTTTAAGTTTCCCATTAACAGGATGTTTCATATATTCAAAAGCACCAAATACTGATTTCACTAGATATTTGCAACCAATGGCACCTAACCTGGTTGTGCAAATACTAAATAGCTTCCCCGAACTGCAGCGTCGTGCAAAAATTTAAAAAAAACGAGAAGTTTTGGGGTCAAATGTTACAACTAATCCATAAAAAAGATGAGGAAGTAGACCTAGATCAGTGAATACACAAATGTATTGCACTGCCTACCTACTTGACCTAGATAAGCACCCCGACAGTACACCACTACAAAAAGTATTTCATCATGATAATCTTCCAGGGCCCCGAAGAGACAATAGAGAATATCCGGGGATCTTTTCACGATCTTAAACCACCTGATCCGAATTAGGCGATTTTTTCGTAAAACAATTCTAGGTGACGTGGAAGGAATGCTCAACGGTCTTCAACTCATGGACAAGTTATATTGAACTGTAATAGGTTGATCGACCATATTTTGGATCCATTTAGAAAGAGTGAGCAGAATGTTTGAAAAAGATTAGGAACATTGACCGTGTGTATATCTTGATCATAATCTCTTCCCTAGCAGGTAGCTTTCGCAATTTATTGGTATGCTGCGACTTGGTCACCGGTCAGTCTGCTTGAATAAATTACATATTACGCTTAAAGAGGAGTGTTCATTTGTCAATATTTGTTAAAATGCATTTGCCGATCTACACTGATTTGTACGGCCTTTTTCAGTGCCCTGATTACTTCCTTTACTTTGTGACATTTGTTTTATGTCTAACTTCAGCTAACTCAACTATGATCAATTCCTTTACTTCTGATATTTGTTTAAGGTCCACTTTCAGCTATATGGGATGTGATTATCAACATTTGACATCTTTCAAGTGCTTCTGCGTTGTTCGCACTAACTTTGATTTAATCTCCTAGGTAATGCGCTTAATGTCATGAAATTATGTTTTTGGATATAGCATCGAGCAATCAGTTGTCTGGTCGATAATTCAAACGATTTTTTGCAGGGAATATACCTAATCATCGGAGGGAAGGCTATCTCTAAGTTATTTCAACGAATTTCAGGAAAAGCTAACTCACACCATATCTTGTTGTCATAGCCTAGATACAAATTGTCTATTTCTGCTATCCACATCCACTCGATGTCACATTTTCAAAATAAGCCATGTATTGGTGGTTGATTCAATAAGAGATAATGAAAACATCTTATGACTGTCAAAATACATCGACATGCGGAAACTGAGACAAAAACGGGCATGTCTAAATTTAAAAGGATAGAGTTGCAGTCTACGGGATTGCTCAATGCTATTCAGAAAGTCGTCTCTGAAGAATTTGATAATAACTGTCAGAAACAAATCATTATTCACTCGCCTTATTGCAATGCTGTCCAGTACATTTATCATACATCGCCAAACAAATACCGAAGAAAGAACGAGGAAAGGGGGAATTAGCATGTAAGGAATTTATCAATAAATGTATATTTTTACACAGTGTATCTTCCTTGATAACACTTACAGAGTATTAAGACTTGTTAACTTGACAAATACTTCTGGAACGAGGCTGGTAATGGCGTTAAAGGAAACAAATCTGCACAAAATAAAGTTTGAAGTTATTCAATTACTGTCAGCATAAAAAATAATGATATATTGACACTAATAATTGCTTCAGCAATCTAAGGGCACTAAACCTTTATTATTTCTAATCAAAATATTGTAAGTTTCAAAATTAAATTTGATATTTTTCGGGCCAGCATCAGAGTTCAACACTGCACATATGTATCTCTAATAAATATCATCGAGTATTAAGAACCACCTGCGGACACATCACCAAAATGATTTAATACTTTTTTTATTTCAAATTATTCAAATGCTGCCAAGAGATGCTTACAAACTTAAGGTTAACGGCGTATATCATAAACCATACCAACATGTACAAGCACATGTATTGGCTCAATGAAAAAAGTTATCTTAGCAAGCCTATAAATACGAATATTTCAACTTTTATTACATTATTATTATTGCAAAATAGGTTATTTGGAAATTGAGATATAAAATCAAACTCGAAAATATTAGTGTAAGATTTTATATATTAAGATTTTTTGAAAGAATTAAAGGGTAATCTTAATGTTGAACTGCAGATAAAGAATAAATCAAAACTTAATATCTCATGTGTACACTTTGTTCCATTACTATTTTCTAAATTTATGTAAATTCTAAAACCTAAGGATTAACTCCTTCCATCGTAGTTTTGTCCTTAGCTATTTTTGATATTACAGATTATTCGGATTTCGTTTGGTTTCATGCATTTTAAACATTTTTTGAAATTATGGATTTCCTTTGTTTTGGTTCTAGTGCTGTTGATGAGGAATTAATTTCCGAAATGGCCATACAGTTCAATAAAATTATACAGTTGGAGTTAACATATGTGTTATGGTCTCATGTTCATTTACTCCATATCCTTTCGTGAAATATTTAAGATAGATAATTATATCTAAAATATATTGGTCATTATTAGTTCATAAATAATTTTGGGTAGTTATTTTTGTTATAATGGAAATTATTGTTATCATTTGTGTATAGAATAGTGTTTTTTATAATACATTGGCAAAAGAATATGAGACCCTGTCAGTGGCAGTCTGTGCCATTGACAAAAATGTAACAAGCAAAATTAGAAATAAAGAAATAAAAAATTCTTTATTACATGTGCGTTCTTCTCTTTTGATATAACATTCAAAACTTAAATGCTCGCAGGGATTTAAGATTCACTGACTAATCGAAAATACCAGTTGATCATCCTGTTGAACTGTTAACCAGTATTTTCAAATATATTAAACCAATGTAATGCCATTTACAGCTATTTTGATTTTAATAAAATAAAACAGGGCCACCAATCAATTAAAGTCACAGACGAATGCTGTGACTGAAAAAAGTTCAGAGGAATTTCCTGTTGTCAATTGCAGGAACGAATAGGGACAATTTCGAAAGGAGGGCCATTCATTATTGATCCTGTATGAATTAAATTCGAAAATACTGGTCTTTTATTTGGAACTGCTAAATGTTGATCATCGCTACAACTATATTGCTTATTTACTCATGGATGCAGGATCGTCAGCACTAAAATTCACTTGCAAAATGCTTTTACAATCGGTGTAAACAAATTTATAGATTGCTTTAAAACACACTACTCGTCAATTGAAAGCAAGCTTGGCATAATACAAAGAGTGAGGTGTGGGTTCTATGAACAAAACGGTTCAGAATTACAAAAAAAAAATATAAAATGCGAAAATTTGAAATTATATGTATCCATATAACATAATATCTCAACAACACCTTATATCTCCCGACCGAGAATCTTTTAACGGACTCAAGGTTTTTGGCGATTTCTGCCAATAAACTCGATTCGTTTTTTCATGAGCGTACCTCGAAATGCGTTTTATAATGATTTTAATGTCAAGTACTCATGTGTTGGTAGTTCTGTTAGATTTTCATATTTTATCCATGTGAAAAATATAAATGTTTACTCATGAACCCCAGTATTTATTTCATAATAAAATCTCATTTTATAATCTTTTAAAATTCTGAAAAAAAAAAATTATTTTACCCTAGCATTTTGTCTAATTCGTTTTAGTAAAAAAAATATGGTAAACCTCTTATATAGTCAGAGAAATTAATTGTCTTGCCAAACTGGTATCTCAAAATTGAGATAAACAACCAATGAATTATTTTCGCTTAAGTGAGTATGAGCGTCAGATTTCAGAAGAATCCGATATCCTCGGCTTTTATCAATTTAAACAGGGTTATTTTTTTTTCTTTTAGTAATAGGTCACTTTATAATGCATAAAATAGACAATGTAAACAATTTCATTAACTTCTAATTATATTTTGTTTACATTAAAAGACATAAACACAGCAAATGGAAATTGAAGGAAAAATCTAGAAAGAACTGTTTTCCGCCGGAAATTTGACGCCTTATATCTCGAAAAAAAATTTACATGGATTTTCCAAATTTTTGTACATGTTGCTCTATTATCAAAGTTCTGCAAGACAAAAAGTCAGTATTTTTAATTCTAATTGCAAAATTTCTGACACTCGTACTCCTTCAAGTAACTTCTTATTGAATTTTTGTAACTTAAAATCACTGCTATCTGAAATTCTATTTTTAAATTGAAATGTAAACTTCTATAATTTGTACTGATGAGATGAAATGCATCGATAACAGTGATCGTAAGAGCACTTTGCCAGTTTAATTGACTTAATTGTTTAATTGTTTGTTGACAATCGCACATGCATGAACAGCAAAAACATGAATATAGCGTTGTTCGACTTAAGCAAAGAATTCCGCTTAAACCGGTGCTAGGACAGTCTTGAGGTATGAGCAAAGCTCATTGTTGAAGGCCTAATGGTGTCTTCAAGATGAACAACAACAATAAAAGCGTTGTTCCTTTACTTGTTTTTACCACGTATAAGTAGAGACTTTGTCTCATGTCAATTTACTTCTTATCCTTTCATTCATTATTGACAACTGGCGTTTGTCTCTCCTGCAGTGTGGAGTCCGTAAAAAGATTCGCCATGCGAGAGATATATGTTATCTATATATTTCAGTTATGGTGTACTTGTTCGTGAGAGAATTTACCATATAGATGTTCTATCATTCCTTCAAATTTTGGAATTTATTTTTGTAATTTCCAAATGTAATTTTGACTACTTGTTTAAAGTGCCCACATCTGACTAATTTATAATGCCAAGTTTTTTTTTTAAATCGACTTGATGAATGCCCTGTGTTTTTCTATATGATGTAATCGTCCAAAAGCTTAAGACACTAGTGCTTTTGTCGGGGAATTGATGACACAGATCGTAAGAGTACTTTGCAAGTTTAATTAATGAATGTTGACAATTCCGCATCCATGACAAGCAGAGACATGGATGTAGCGTTGGTCGACATTTAGCAAAGAATTCCGCTCAAACCGGTGATAGGGGCCGTCTTGAACTTATACTGAGGTATGAACAAAGCTCATTGTTGAAAGCCTGATGGTGACTTCAAGACGAAGAACAACAATAAAAGCGTTTTTCCTCATTTTACTATTGACTCAATGAATGCCCTGTGGTTGTTTAAATGCTGTGTTTTCTATTAGTCTTTTTGTCGGGCAAAGGATGACAGCGATTGTAAGAACACTTTGGCTTTTTCCGATTCCATATCCTTTGATCAAAAGGTAAAAAACATTGATGTAGCAATGAGTCCCGCAAAACCGGAGCTGGGGGCCGTCTTTAACTTGCTATGAGGTAAGAGTAAAGCTCGTTGTTGAAGGCCTCATGGTGACTTCAAGATGAAGAACAACAATGAAAGCGTTGTTCCATTGCTAAGAATTACCATGTATTTGTAGAGGCTGTCTCGTTTGCATTTAATCCATATCCGTTAATTGTTAATTTGTCTCGTGTGTATTTACTCCATATCCTTTCATTCATTATCGAAATTGAATATGTTCAAAATAAAAATGATGACGAAATGTCGTTTTATTCATATTCTAATACGTTTATTCAAAAGAAAGAGTGATTCGAAAATATAACATCCAAAAACCGATATGTGGATGGCCTTTGACGTTGCAAGTCTGTCCCATTGACGGATTGAGACAGGTGGAATACCTCTGTCCTGTACTAAATAACACAAATTATTGAAATGAATAAGATGTGTGTATATTGGTTGCCCCCTAAATGAGTGGACACTGCAAAAACGATTCACTCCGACCAGTATGCTTTATGATTAGTTTTCTATTTCTTTAATGTCTTAAATGAAATAAACTGGGATAACAGGAAACATATGAATAAACCCAATACGGGTAGACCGCTACCTCAATGAGTCAGTTTTCAAAAGAGAGGGACGAGAGAAAACGCAGTTTGAAAGATGATTCAAGGGTTGCCCGCTTCTGATGGAGCCCAGTCTGTGGGTACAATTCTGTCGTACTACGGAAGAAAATCAAATTCAAAACTTGTCGAGGGGTTTGGTAAAGAATCAATATAAATTTCAGCAGTATCAGTGATAGGCCAGTATGTGTGTAAAAGCTTCAGGTCTTTGGACCTCAGAGAAAATTCAACGGATTGAAGCAGATTATTCTGTCGATATCCCCACTACATAAAGAATGTTAGTAACTTCCCAGCTTTTATTGATTCTTTATCAATTTTTGGCATCTTTAGTATCATTTCCGTTAAAAAGGGGATTAGAAATTCCCTTTGTGGTAAGCTGTCGAAGTAAAGCCATATTTTGATATGAAATTTTCATAGATATATTACTTCTTAGATGCATTCAACATTTTTTAAGCTGTAACTTAAGTTTGGTTGTTACAGTTAGGCTACGTTCATTGATATCATCAGAAGAACAAACGCATGCGAATCGTATTAGTTTAGAAAAATACATCCAGTGCGATGAAACTAGCTTCAAGAAAAGGGAAAATATAAATAGTGAAATCCAAATCAGCCATTTATCATAAATTTTAGTTCTTATTTTACTAGAGTCAATGATAATAAGGACATTATTTGTGATCAATGTTAGCTTTATTTTACTTCAATTCTTGTGGGTAACTGATGTCTACATAATCTGAAAACTCGGGATTGTCAGTAGCAGGAATATCGTCAATATACTTGCTGTTAACACTGAAAATAGAAATAAGTTAAATACTGTTTTGTACGGTTCATTTTGAAGGTCCAATTTTGATGGGCGAAACTAAAAGCAAAACATTGAAAAGCCTACTACGAAGTAGACTAATCGGACGTTTTGTCAACACTGAACCTACATAAACTTCATTTAAATCTTAATGTTCCAGATAATACCCACTCTTAGGACATCCGTACAAAAACGACAACGCATCCTAGCCTGCGTTTTGGATAACACAAATCGAAAAATGTATGGTTTTTGCGGGGCCATATCCCACTGATCTGATGGGCATCAAATGATGACGCTGTGCATTCAACATTAAAAACAGCTCTGACAATGAAAAACTATATGCAACAATCACATAGTAAAGCTTAGATAATAAATTATGGTCAAATGGTACTTATTCCATATATGTTGTTGTCGTGACCAGTGAAATTATATATATAAGCGGTGAAGAGATATAGAGTAAATGTACATGAGACAAAGTACATGGTAATACAAAGCAATGGAACAACGCTTTTATTGTTGGTCTTCTTGAAGTCACCATAAGGCTTTCAACAATGAGCTCTACTCATACCTCATAGTAAGTTCAAGACGGTCCCTAGCACCGGACGTGCGGAATTTCTCGCTAAATGTCGAGCGACGCTACATTCATGTATCTTTTCCTTTTTCATGGATATGTGATTGTCAAACAACATAAAATCAATTGGCAAAGTGTTTTTTCAAACGATGTCATCCGTTTCAAGACAAAAAGACTAACAGAAGACAATCATAACACTTAAACAACGACAGGGCACTCATCAAGTCAGAGGTAAGAAAACTTTGCATGATAAAATTATGAGATAAGGGCACAAACAACAGTGATAAGAATAACATTTTGATGGTACAAAATATAAAAATTCCAAAATTTGAAAGTATAATATTGCATACATACATATATATATATATATATATATATGAGGAACATTTTTCAATGTATTGTGTGAATTGTTTTCATTAAGTATATTATTACAGTGCATTTTCAACATTTTGTTTTTCTTTATATATATATATATATATATATATATATATAT